>BTHU01000003.1:8822500-8990000 GCA_036184795.1 Tokudaia tokunoshimensis | reverse complement strand
AAGAATTGAGTTGGAATTTTGATGGGGATTGCATTGAATCTGTAGATTGTTTTAGGCAAGATGGCCATTATTACTATATTATCCCTGCCAATCCATGAGCATGGCAGATCTTTCCATCTTCTGAGATCTTCTTCAATTTCTTTCTTCAGAGACTTGAAGTTCTTGTCATACAGATCTTTCACTTGCTTGGTTAGAGTCACATTAAGGTATTTTATATTATTTGTGACTATTGGGAAAGTTGTCATTTCCCTAATTTCTTTCTCAGCCTCTTTATCTTTTGAGTATAGGAAGGCTACTGATTTATTTGACTTAATTTTATATCTGGCCACATTTCTGAAGTTGTTCATCAACTGTATGAGTTCTCTGGTGGAATTTTTGGGGTCACTTAAGTATACTATCCTATCATCTGCAAATAGTTATACTTTGATTTCTTCCTTTCCAATTTGTATCCCTTTGACCTACTTTTGTTGTCTAATTGTCTGACTAGGGCTTCGAGTACTATATTGAACAGGTAGAGAGAGAGTAGACAGCCTTGTCTGGTCCCTGATTTCAGTGGGATTGCTTCAAGTTTCTCCCCATTTAGTTTAATGTTGGCTACTGGTTTGATGTATATTGCTTTTAGTATGCTTAGATATGGGACTTGAATTCCTGATCTTTCCAAGACTTTTACCATGAAGGGGTGTTGAAGTTTGTCAAATGCTTTCTCAGCATCTAATGAAATGATCATGTGGTTGGTTTTATTCTCACAGAGACTGAACTACCAAAGAGCATGCAGGGACTAGACCTAGCCCAACCACCCCCAATATTTGTAGCACATGTTCAGTTTGCTCTTCAAGTGGGCCCCTTAACAATTAGAGAGGTGGCTGTCTCAGACTCTGTTCTCTACCACTTGGTCCCCTTACCCTACCTGAATTGCCTGGTTGGGCCTGAGTAGGAGAGGAGAGGATTAGGCCTGCTAGGCTTGATGTTCCAGGGTGAGGTGGTACCTAAGGTGGGGCAGGGTGCTTCCCCTTCCCTGAGGAAAAGGGAAAGGAGCAATGTGGGGAGGTATTTGTATGGGAATTGGAGGAGATGAGGGATCAGAGCACAGGGCTGCAGTTTGGATATAATAAATATATATATTTATATATATATTTAGGCTTAATACATAATAACTGTGTGACCTTACATAAATTATTTCACTGGGTTGTGAAAATTTTATTACCAGTAAAAAGGAATCAAGACATTTTGCTGTAGAAATTGAATAACAAAAAAACCAAAAAGTATTCACAAGTCTACTTCATATAATCCTTAACTGTATTAGTATGCTTGTTATCATTGTTATTATCTCGAAACTGAAATAGTCAATTGTATTTATTCAAAAATCACTGTTGAGTAATTTGGGTAATTTTTCCTTGTGTATAAATAACTACTCAATGATTTTTCCCCCCCGTAGTAATTCAACCCAATATAGCACAAGAGAGGTAAACCCATCTGTTTTCTTAGTTCTTAAAAGGACACTCTAGACTTCTTTAAGTGCAGGATTGGGGAATGCAATAATGCCTTTAATAGTTAAATAGACTCATGGCTAAATCAATAAGAATGCAAAGAAAAAGCTGTCTGTGACTAGAGGCAGGGATATAATCTTTACATCCCATTGATTATAACTTGATTCACAAAGGGTAAACGAAGCGGTTGGCTCTTTTGAAGTGGCTAGGAGAGCTTCTATCTAACCAACAGGAGATAATCTCTTGCTCTATGGACCTTTGTAAAGTGGTTTGCCAGGAAAATGCTTAATTCCCCAGACAATGCCTCTCACATGCCTGCCTGCTCTCTTGAGGAGACAAAACTCAATCTGAGGATAAGGAAAATATCTTAATGAGCTCTTCAGGACTCTTTGGGGAAAAATTAGCCATACAAATGTTTGCAGTAAAAAAATAATTTGCATGGAAAACATACGGAGTACTATGAACTATAATGTCTTATTGTTGAATGACCCCTTAATACATCTATTGCCTGTCATGGAATAAGAATACTCATGTGGAGATTATGGGGAGCAGACAGGCCTCTAAACTGACTTCATTATTTTCACTCCATCTTTCTTCTTGTTCAAAATTCAATTATAATTTGCATTCTAAATGTCATTCTTTTATAAAGAGAGAGGACTTCAGCAGAGAAAGGTAAAGTCTTAAAATTTTTCTTAAATTGAAAATTGGACAACTGGAATCCAATAATAATCTGTACTTACAAATTATATGGTTGGTCTTACAACTACAGTATAAATGGAAGGCTAACAAGATGGATTTAAAAATAAATCCCTGGTGTTTTCTAAAATCAGAAAACAGAGACAATCACTATAAATTAACATATAAAACAAATTTATAAGTTCATAGATCACTTAGTAGAAGACACCAGATCTTCTGCAGTATTTTCCTGGTGTAGAGACTAGAAATCTTGGCTGTCCACTTAAAGTCCCTTTGACGTTAAGTCTTTAAGACTTTAAGACTTTAGGAGGAGTAGTGACAGCTAAGAGCAAGTGTAAAATAGCAGTACAGTGGCAATGTGGCATCCAAGAAATGACCCATTCTTTAGTGAAGTGTAGGTATCTAGATCAGCTTTGACTTTGTGGCAAGCATGCCATCCTGGACATATGCTGCCCTTTCTCCTTCTTTGCTATTTTGACAAATCTTGGCTACCACTTTGCCAGCTGAGTCACTGACCAAACACTCTGGTTTTGTTGCTGTACTTTCTTCTGGACCAAACCCAATGATCTATTTTTCCTGTGAACAAATTTTTACTCTCTTCTCTGGGGAGCTACAAGGAGATTAAAAGCAATTTGGGTAGCAATTTATAGTGCATGGCCAAATACTTCCCCAGTTTTAACTTTGTTTTAATATGGTGTTAAATATACTGCTGATTATACATCAACTTAGTATTTGAAACTTATTTATTGAAATTTTAAGTAACTAAACAGAAGATAGAGCATGGAAATATCACATAGTTTTCAACATTCTGTAAATAAGCCAGAGAATAGAAAATATGTACATAGTTATCCAATAACAACTATTTTCATTTGAACGGTTAGAATAAATATAGTCACCTTAGCATAGCATACTAAAGACCAATAGAATATTCAAAGCGTATTAAGTGAGATTTAGCCTCCATAAATTTGATATGTGTCTATGATATAGCTGCTCATCTTCAATAAATGGGTTTCTAATAAGCAGTTAGTATTTATTGAACAAAAACAACTGCTAAAATGAATAAATTAAATTCCTATTTAAGATACTTCATCCAGCATAAAGAGGTGATGAAATTTCCTGGCGGTATGAGAAATCATTTTGTTAATACGGGAACGAAGCCAGAGCCTTTATGCCCAGTCTCTGGTGAGAAGCGTGTCACGTCACCCTCTGTCATGTAGCATGACAGAAATGACACAGCAGGAGGAGTCATAGCCATAGAGGATCAATCCAGGAATTCTGACAAGACCCACTTGCGTATAATAGTTGCAGTCCTTAAACATCAACACCGAATACATGAAAAGGAATGCAAGTCTCCACTGTTTTTTCAAGAGGTCTAGAGTAAAAGATCTCCAGCGCTGCACTGATTTTATGGCTCTGTGGTTTCCAGTTATCAAATCTGCCACTCAGCCCAGAAGCTGATTGACAGCTCACCACTGGGCAATGTCTGCCGTCTAGAGATCAGGCATGCTGGTCACCAGCCTGGAAGTACACTGTTTCTAGTATTATTCCTGTATCCACAGCTGATTTCATATCATCAGTCACTGTTTCTTACATGAGAATTTTATAGAAAATTCATATATTTCAACCAGTTTTATGTTGGTATTCAATATTTTGTGAAATAAATAAGGATGCCCTAGGGTCAATGTAGTTATCAAAACTCTGATGAACCAAATCCCTCCTCTTTGGGAAGTGAATCTTTTCAACAAGCACCTAGTAGGTTGTTCAGATTTACAGGAATGTAAAGCTGGTATTTGATAAACAAAGATAATTCTGTTCTTAATTGAACTCTTGGGTGGGGGTCATTGGTCATTTGTAAAATAACTGTCTGTTGTATATGAAGCTCTTGGTTAAATCATTGCAGCACAGTAAATAACTGATGTGCAATGAAAGTGTTAGCCAGTTGTAAAGACATGTGCCTGGAACACTAGAACTGGGGAGGCAGACATGGGGAGTTTAAAGTCACCTTCAGATACATTTGGCGCTATAATCCAGACTAGTCTACATGAGATTGCCTCTAAAGAATAAATAAATGATAGATATAGATAGATGATAGATAGATGATAGATAGATAGATAGATAGATAGATAGATAGATAGATAGATAATAGATAGATAGATAGATAGATAGATAGATAGATAGATAGATAGATAGATAGATAGAGAGATAGAGAGATAGATAGATAGATCTTATCTAATAGCAATTTATTGTGTATATTCAGCTCAATAATGAAAAGGTTTGTTATAACAAAAGAAAATAAATTTCAGGAAACCATTGTCTTTTTCTTTCCTTTTCTTATTTATACAGTTTCTGGTAACCTTTTTACCCTAAATAATGAGAAGACTGTATTGCACAATCTTAGATACTATAGGAAAGTATACATAGTAGTTTATATTGGTCAAAATACTATCCATATATGAGAGTAAAGTAGATAAATCATTGTTCTTCTTCTCTGTCAAGTAGGAAATTATGTGCTTGTATACACACAACAACAACACACAAACACATGTCTATGTACATATATATGTATGTGTGTATGTATTTTAAAATAACATGTAGATATGTGAACCAGCAATATAGCAAGCAGAGAAAAATGGCAAGGTTCACAATGTCTTTGAACACTGGAAACTTAATTCTTAAAGAGCTTAGAATAAATCCTTCAGGACAGATACTGACTATAAAACAGTGGTTTCTAGTACATGTTGAAGTAAGAGATGTCCATTTGACAACTACAAAATGTGGCTTCATGTATATATGGAGTATTAACACACTAAATAACCACGTGTTTCTAATTCTAGGAATGTAAAGACAAGCGCACTAACACTATACATACGCATATGCATATGCATACACTACTCTGGGATTCTTGGCATCTCTTCTGTATTCCTGTTCCTAACACAATAAACCACTTCTTTGATAATAACTCAACTTTGGAATACTCCAGCCTTCAGATTAGAAACCCGCAAAGTGGGAAAGGTGTGTGTTCACCTTTTTGTGAACACATGTCCAAGTTTCTAACTTTTGTTTACTATGAGTAGAAAAATAAAGACATATACAACTTGAAGGATAGAAGGATGAAACTATTGGGGGAAAAAAACTCTAATAATCAAAACACATCCTTCTTACACTAATTCTGTTTAATACAAGAAATAGAATGGAAAAAAATCATATGGGAACAGCAATCAGCAGAAATTTAAGCAGACCTGCAGGTCCTCCACTTTCCCAGCATGCATGTATGCATAATCCCCGCAGCTGCAAACATAAGGGATCTCACTTCTAGATTAGATTTTGTTATATAGCAAGTTGACCTTAAGATTGAGAGGCTGGAAATGGGAGTCGGGCATAATCATATGAGCCCTTTCTATGTAGGTGCTTTCTCGGGTTGGTCACACGAGCCAGCTATTTAAACATAAGAAGGATTCAATTTGCTATTGCTAACTTGGAGATGAAGAGGTCATGTCCCAAATGCAGATAGCAGGCCCCAGCTGACACCTGGTACAGAAACCAAGACTTCCAGAACTGCAAATCTAGCTAACATCTTGATATCACACTAGTGAGATCCTAAGCATGGGAATTAACCACACACCGTATGTCCGTTTATCTTATGTATAGGAGTTGTAGAAAAATAAATTTATGCTTTTTTGCACCTCCATGTTAACAAGAAGAATTCATCCTATACCAGTGGAAAACCAATACAGCACTTAAAAATAGCACTTAAATTATCGAGATAAGATAGACTGAGGGTATTAGATGGATTTTTAAAAGGATGAATGAGTTTTGTAGACTGATCTCTAAAACCTCAAGAAATAGAAATTATAACAGGCCTTCTGAAATGGAAACTAGGAAGAAAGAAAACAGTAAAACAGCGCAGAGGAAGTCAGGTTTCTGCCTAAGAATGACGTTTTTAGTACTTTCCTCAAATTTATAAATCCCTCCCAGGGCAACAAGAGGACCTTACAGTGCCCCACAACTACAGAAATTGAATTGATTTTAACTATTTGAGATTGGTGATGAATTTTCCCCAGTAAAATAAAGACAAAAATGGAAAAGGAGAAGAAGAGAGGTAGAGCAGGGGCCACGACTTCATTGTTTTTATATGGAGCATCCAGCTTGAGCTTAGTTGAAAATCACTGCTCAGTAAAAACTTACTGAAAGAAAGATTGAACTGTTGGATGAATTATTAATGTGTTCTCTTTTACAATTTCAAATAATCACATTTAACCTGACAGCAGGACACCAAAATATGTAAGAGCAGTATACTGAAATAGCAAGAATACAGAGATTGAAAGTCTATAGACCCATGTTTAAAATGGATAAGAACTCACCTCACCTTTTTTCTTTGCCAGTCCATTATAGCCAACATGGAGAGCATAGATGCATTAGAAAAATAACACAAGAAAAAAATCTATGCTCCATCAATATTTTTGTATTGCAAATTATTGTGAAATTGAAGCTATTTAGCCATTGCTGTATAAAATGTATATCAATAGACTATCTCTTTCATGTTATAGGCTAAGAAGTCCTTCCATGACAATTATGTCATCAGTAAAGTTCTTAATAACTCAAAGGTTAACCTACAAGGTAACTGGGACAGATTTCAACAGACAATATTTGTGATTATACTGAACAATCCATATGAACATGATGAAGATGATGAAAATATATATGTATGTGTGTGTGTGTGTGTGTGTGTGTGTGTGTTTATGTGTGTGTAAGAGAGAGGAGGGAGGAAGAGGAAGAGTCAGAGAACAAATGGAAATATGGAAGTTGCATAGCTCATTTTTGATGTTTCAACACATTAATGGTTTTCCTCGCCTCTTCCCCAAGCCAATTATATATCACTAGTTTGTGCATCTGTTCTATGACAAAAGGTATTGAGAGAGTTGGAATTCTGTTGTTCCAGAAAAGAAAAAAAAGAAAAAATCAAAAGCATTAGCTTTCACTAAACTATCTTCTACCCAAAATTTTTCTGTGCTTGATTTCAGTTTGACTAATTTCAGTGCTGCTCGATCACTACCCTTGAAAATATCTGTATCTTTTTTCTGTATGTGAGAATTTGAATTGCCAGCATTCTCCCTTCTTTACAACTCTGTAAACTCCTTGTATTATGTCCTCAATGTTCAGCTCTTGGATTATGAATAGCAAACAACTGCAGGGAAAGATGAAATGGAGGGAAATGACTTTCCTTGGTTTAAAAATTAATATTGTGAGGGTGAGAATAACACCCACTGAATTTTCACTTTACTGTTAGACTCACATTGTCTAAAGATGGTGGTCCATGACTTGCATTTCATACAACTCACCATATTATTATGTTGCTTTGTTCTGGGCAATTCTCTCAGACATACACAAAGATGAACAGCAGTGCAGTCAGAGAAGAGAGCTTAGAATGCTGAGGAAATTTAACACCAAGCTATACAGGCAAGGTCAGGAAATGAGCACCCCCAGGCAGCATGTTACTACGGTTTTCAAATATCTGAGGAGCAGTCATGAGGGAAAAGAATTAGATGTTCTCTGTATAACCTTAGGGTAGAGTAAGGAGCAAAGGGTGGCAGCAAAGCCAGGCCTAATTTTCTAATTTTCCTATTTATGAAAGATATATCAGAAACAAACTACAGTGTGTTGGGTGGCCTGAGGAGGTAGTACTAGGTCCTGTGTCAAGAAAAAGATTGTTTCACCCTATTACAGTGTGCTAGAAATATCCCAAAAAGGATAGATTTAATAAAGCAATGGCAATTAGACACACAGTAATATATATATATATATATGTGTGTGTATATATATATATATATACATATATATATATATATATATATGCACACACACAGACACACAGACACACACACACACACACACACACACACACACACACACATACAATGAATATATATACCTCCTCCAAAGAGGATCAAAGAAAAGGAGAAAAAAATGTTAACAATGAGACCAGGAAATTAGATCACTAAGAAAAGTAAAATTTATGTCCTATCTCTACTTAAAGTCTCACCCAAATCTGAGATTATCTGGCATTATTATGCTACACTGATATGTCAATATCAGTTCAATTATTTGCCCTTCTGGGATATATTTGCAAGACAATGGATTCTTCAACAATCAACTCTAAGACTCCTTTGTTTTGCTTGTGTAAAACCACTAGGGGTTGTTTTAAGCATGTGGGTATATCTGGTTTGCATAACTTTAAATTGTGTAGGAATTTTAAAATAATAATTTTGTAACAAGCAAGATTAACCGACCAGAAAACTATAACAAAGAGTATATGGCTTATATTTTTCAGTCCTATGAAAAGATTTAGAAAAACTTTATAGTATCCCACTCTTGGCCACAAGGCTATCATGCAAGTATGGTCTGTTGGATTCTAATTCTAAGTCAGTTACTGTAGGATCTACTAATCATTGTTTTGTCCTAGTAGCATATCCTACAAAGCCACTGCTATTATCTCCTGTGGTACTTATAGTTTTCACTCTACTTTATAGAGAAAATACTTTTGCTTGAGTCAAAGCACTAGTTTGTCTATGGGTATATGTTTAATAAGGGCAATAATTAGAGCATGAATCCTTATCTTTCCATATCAGAATCACTTGTTTGTGATCCTTCAGAGTATCAATAATAGACATTCTAATGTATCAAAAGAGGGTTTGGATATTGAGAAGAATATAATAAATTATTTTAGGTATTTCTGAATTTCCATATGATTTTATTGCATTGTTTGTATTTGTCATGCAATGATTTTAGTTTTCTAGAAGGTTCTAGGCAACGAGACAAGATAATTCTTGCAAAAGAAAATATGGGTTCACAAGCAGTAGATGGATGTACGGCCTGACTAGTTCGCATGTCACACAAAAACTAAGTGCTCATTATATGAGTAAGCGTATTCCTTTGACTGAGAAATAGCTGAGCAACTGGTCAGAGGAGAGGAGGAAGAGAATTTCCCAGTCATGAATTCAGAAGAGGTCTCCAGAATGGCAGAGGAAGGCGTGTGAATTAACAAAGAAAGATACAGAGAGCCTGGAGGTCTCTGAAGCTGTTAATGTTTGCACTGATCTAAAATACCAATGGCACAGGGAGTTGGGCAGAGATTTACAAAAAGGCTGGAGTTAGATGCTAGTAACAAACATGGAATTAAAGTGGGAACTCATGAACTGCACAACTACAACAACAAAACAACTCGAATATCAGAATCCCAGAGACAATATAAACTCCACTTTGTGCTCATCCCTTTCAGCAACACTGTTGGTAATGGTTGCTCAAAAGATGTGACTATAGAAAATGCAACACTAAAAATGTGCTAAATGAGCTGGTGTGGAGGCTCCTGCCTGTTATCCCAGCAATCAGAAAGATGAAGAAGAAGGACCATTAGTTTGTAGCCAGCCTGAGCTACATGCTAAGATCCTATCTAAATAAATAATAAGACTGACAGGCCCTGTTAGTACTGTTTCTCTTGATCATTGTGGAGCAATTCAACTGAGAAAGGAAACGTCATGGGGGCTTCCATTTCACCCACCCAACTCTCTCATGCCCCTGTTTTCTGTGAAACTGGAAATAAAGTAGTGAGTAACCCAGTGATATTTCAGCTTGCTCAAATAAAACAAAAAAGCTTAAGGCAAGAAAGCATCCTATAACCTGTTCTAAGGAGAAATTCTGAACAGGAATGAAATAGTTCTTAGTATAAAATACCTTCGGTGTATCCTACAAACTTCCTTGGAACCTAGGACAACAGGGAAAGTCTGCTCCTCTTAGCTGGAATAGTAATGACCTACCCTCACACTTGCTGTTTCGTTGGAATTCATTTGTTTTCATTACATCAGGTGGTTGTTATTACGATGTGTTAATGGGCTTCAAGCCGGGCTGTCCTCTGTGACTCAGGCTCTGATTACCAAAATGAGAGTTTTGATATTTCTTATTATACCAACACAGTTTGCATTCCAATTGTTAATATTCTTGTCCACCGGAGCAACATTATGAATTTCAAAGACATCTAAAAGAAAGAACATTTGAGAAGAATCTTATTTTTATTTTCAATGTCAGCTCCTTTTGATCCAATTTTCAGATTTTTTTTTCAATTCATCTTTCCAAACTTCAGCAGCATACTTAAATTCTTTTATGTCCCTGGTTTCATTGTTAAGAGTAACTCAATGTCCTAAAAATGTTTAGAATAATTTTAACAGAGAAAATCCACCTGCAATCTCCCCGCCCCCCCCCTTTTTTTTTTTTACTGAATCCTTCCAGGTTCATTGTACAGTTTTAGCATAAGCAGTGTTTTTTGTTTTGTTTTGTTTTGGTTTTTTTTTATGTTTTGACTTTGTTTATTGTTTATCTTCAGATCTTACCTGTAGGATCCACCCCTAGCCATCTAGTGCATGAAGCCTTTCCTCAAGGAATTTACTTCCTGTAGCTCACTTGTGCACTTTTCTTGTGACTCATGCTCTTATGTTTGAATACTGGGTCCTCAGCAGATTAGACTGTTGGGGAAGGATGAGAAGGTATGACCAAGTTGGGGTAGGACTTTCCTTAGGAGCAGGCATTGAGGTTTTACAAGCTTACACCCTTCTCAATTAGCTCTCTCTCTTCCTCTTACTGTGGGTCAGATGTAAGCTCTTAGCAGCTGATCCAACACTGTGCCTCCCAAGCTGCTTCCAAGTACTTCCTGCCATGATTGTCATGAAATCCGCTTCTGAAATTTAAAGCTCTAATTAACTGCCTTCTTTTCTAAGTTGATTTGGGCATGGTGTTTTGTCATGGTGATTGAAAACTAAGTAAGACTTGAAGTGGTTACCACGAGTGGAGATATTGCTGTGAATGTTCTGACCACACCATGCTGTGTTTTGCAGAGAAATATGGAAGACTTTGGAACCTTAGGTCTTTCTAGAAGGCCCAAGTCAAATCTGAAAACAGTAGTGCAGAAAGCATTGTGGAGAACTGAAGCCTAGCTTGAGGGGTTTCAGAGAGGAGCAATATTGACAGCTGAGCTACAGACCATTCTTGAGATAATTTGCCAAATAATGTGGATGCTTTTGGCCCCTGTCCTAAGAATCTGCCTGAGGGTAAACTGAAGAGTTTTGGACTTATTTCATTGATAAAGGAGAGTTCAAGATCACCTACTATGGACTCTTTCACGTGGTTACAGATACATGTGTACTGCCTCTGTAGATCATAAGAGACCTACAAAGAAAAAAATCAAGTAGGAAGAAGAAATACAAAATGTACAGTTTGAAAATATGAGAGAGAGAGAGAGAGAGAGAGAGAGAGAGAGAGAGAGAGAGAGAGAGAGAGAGAACCTGGAAATTTAATGTTGGAGCCTTGGCTTATGCAGAAAGACTGGAGGAAAAATGGAATAGAGTGTGGTGCCCTGAGGGTAAGACCCTGCTCAGTTATTCTGAAACTTGTGAAAAGAAAAAGCCTAAGGAATTATCTGTTCCTAAAAGCAGCAACAAATCAAAACTTAAGCAAATGTAATTCGGGCAGGGGCCAGGTTCTACTCCAAGCTAAACTTGCCAGTATTGGCCACGTGGTTCTAGCTTTAGAGTCAAGAAGAATGCGAGGGTAAAAGGGTTGTGAAATCTTCCTTCATGGTTGAGGAAAGTGGCTGAGGCCCGGCTTGTGACAGAGAAGTCCTGACATGGAAGCTTGGGGTGGATACTGTGTGAAGCTGTGCAAGGGATGCCGGGATTGTATTGGAATCCCTAGGACAGTGAAAGTGCCAGAGCCATGGGATGTCTGCCAAGGAGATCTGAGGTAGCGGACCCCGCCCAGGAGCGATGAACCTATTACAGTCAGCCGGGGGAAGGCTTGGGAGATCCGAAGAGCCATCAAACCGTTTGATATGGGACAGAGCTCTACAGGATTTGGAGTTTAACCTGCTGAATTTCAGTCCTTCTTTGTCCAGGATTTCTTCCTTTCGAAATGCTAATGTATATTCTGTACCATTGTATGTTGGAAGTATTTAAATATTTTGGCTAATACTGCAGGGGATTATATTTAAGAGATTGCTTTGAGTCTCAGAAGAATTTTCTTTTTTTTTAACATTAAAATAAATTTGTCATATTATCTTCATTGAGTGCACACTGAGGGTATTCCCCTCAATCAAGAGTGAAATGAATGGACAGAATTGAACTTGGTTTTACAAAAACAAGCTAATGGAACAAAAGTATGGGCCAAAGATTTCAGATTATAACAGTAGAAAGAGGTCAGAAAATCATCATTATTGTAAAGGCTGCATAGGCGTAAACATCAAGAGGAAACTGATGAAGGATATGTCTGAAAAAACAGGTAAATATCTCCAGATCCAGATCTAAAGTACAGACTGGAAATGGTGGGATTTAATGGGGAGGGGTGTTTATCGAGACTGGAGAATCAACAACTATGGGGACTCTTGAAGTTGGATTAGATGCACATTGTATTGTGATATGGCTGTAAGCCTATGGGAGGCAGGGAGCAGAATGTAGTGGTTCATATGAGAAGTTCCTGCATAGGATAGGCTCATGTACCTGAATACTCAGTCTCCAATTGATGGGACTGTTTACAAAGGACTAGTAGGTGTAGCTTTGCTGTGTGTCAGTGGAGACTGGCTGAGGTTTAAAAAGCCACTAACATTCACAGATAGCACTTGATCCATTTCTCTGTCTGTCTTCTCCTTTTGTCGTTGTCTCTATATCTGTCTCTGTCTCTTTGTTTCTCTGTGTTTGTCTCTCTGTCTCTTTGTCTGTCCCTGTCCCTCTGTTTCTGTCTGTCTCTCTATCTCTGTCTTTGTTTCCCTCTGTATCTCTGTCTCTCTCTTTGTCTTTGTCTCTCTGACTCCTCTCTCTCTCTCTCTCTCTCTCTCTCTCTCTCTCTCTCTCTCTCTCTCTCCATATCTCTTTCTCTCTTTCTCCTCCTCCCCCCGACTCTGTCTTTCTGCCTCAGGACCATGCTGTCTATCTCTGTCTTCCATGTTCCGCAGTATGTTGGTTATGCACCCATCCTCTGGAATGTAAGCCCAAAATTATGCTTTCTTTTATAAGTTCACTTGGTCATGGTGATTTCTCACAGCAATAAAAAAGTAAGTAATACACATTTTGAATATAAACAACAGACAGAAATTGCTCCAAGCATTATCACTAAGTCCTATTATTAATGTGATACCACTATTTTATTTTATTTTATTTTATTTTATTTTATTTTTTTGCTTTCACAAGTATTAAATGGAAATCTTAAAGCCAGAGAGGTAAGATTAAGTAAGGTAAGATTCATTCGTAAATCCAGAGAGAATGTTGTCACTTCTTTTTTGTTATTATTTTAATTTTTAAATTAATTAATTTATTAATATTTCAAATATTGGCCCCTTCCACGAGTCTCCCACCCCATTGCCCCTCCCCTCACCTCACCTCTAAGAGGATGCTCCCACTCCCACTTCATCCTTCTAGCATTCTGTTCTGATTGAGAACAGGATTATTTTTCGAATGCCTACCTTTAATGAATCTTACAAATTGATCCTTTCTGCACTGCATATTGCCTTTACTGAGAACCTCCCAAACATCAGACGAGTATTTCTCCTCAGGCTGTACAGATAGGAGCAGCACATTCCCTATTTAGCTGGATAATAAACTTACTTCTACAAATGGCTAAATCTATGTTTATACGTGCATGATGAGATTAGTGTTTACCTAAGGGGACTGTCTCTGCTTACAAATGTGCACTTTACAATAACTTAAGAAAACAAAAACAACCTTTCCACTCCCAGGAAAATGGTAGTTGTGATTATAATTGCAGCAGTATTAAGCAGCCTTGCTTCTCCAGACTTTACATAAAAACACCCAGTCAGATGCATTTTTGTCCTATGTCTATGAGAAGATGGTTTCTTTATGCGGTCTCTGTTACTGCCTGTACCACAGAGCTGTGGTGAACGGCTTTCATTCTGCCTGCTTCAGCTCATTCTCATCTCTACCACATGGTGGTTTGTGTATCCTTGCTCCTCTTCCCCTTCACCACCATAGAGATGGCATTTCACAGACAGCTATTTTTACCTCTGTGTGGATGTTTAACTTTGCATTCAGCATGAGGAGAGATGCCATGAAGGCTTTGTCCTTCAAAGTGCGCTATAATGTTGCCGCTTCCCTTTAAAGTTAATTGTATGCTTCCTTGCCACTGATTAAATAGATGTTTCCAGTGTGTCTATGGTGGGCCCTCTCCTTTTACCCTATTTTTTAGGGTCAGATTGCATACCACAGCTGTTTTGAGATCTTTATAATTCAGAAATTCTGAATGGAGCTCTTAAGGAATCAAAGCATGGAAACACATTGGGATGAAAACCTCAGAAATAAACTAAATACAAAGCAGGAAACTATTTCACAAAGTATTATTTTTCATATATAGAGTAGCTTATGCCTATAACTGCTTTATCGTGTGAAATATAATATCTAACCAGTGTCAGAAATGATAAGATCTTTTTGTGACTTGAAAGACTTGAGAAAATTAAGGTTAATTAGACTTTGTTATCTGCATTTACCATGAGAATGGATCTAATCATTGTAGACTGTTATACAAAATCATAATTTCCAAAATCAAAGGTGTTACTTCAAAGATATCAGTGGTTTGTCAACCAGGGTACATCTATTCTTTCTGACTATTGGCGTACTTGAAGGTTCAGAGAATATAAAGTCAAAAATAAGTCTGAATATATAAGAAAAATAATTTTCAAAGGGAAGGAAATTACCAACTATTATAAGTAGTTTGTAGCAGAATTGTTGTCCAAAGGTGGAAGTGGCAAGTGAATAGCAGACATGTGTCTATGATTCCCAAGATTTGCAATGACTCTGGAGGAGATGAGAGGCCAACTAAGGTGAGGATGAGTTGCTCTAAGTGCTGACACACCTGCTTAACATTTGTATCCATGTGAATATTTCTTCCTCTCATTTTCCTCAGAGTTTACCTATTGTTTCCCTCTTTGGGGAGCTGCATTGTTTAATGCAGCATTTCAGTTTACTCTACACAGTGTCATAAAGTTGCGCTAATGAAGAGCCTTTGTCAGGGCTGGGTGATGGCTTGGTGAATAAATCACTTTCCTCCAACTATGAGGACTTGAGTGTGAATACTCAGCATGAGAAGAAAAGCAAGAAGGCCTAACAGTAACTTGCAATGCCAGCACACAGGAGGCAGAGCTAGAAGACCTGGGGGACAAACTGATTAGTTAAATTGATCAGAATTCGAGAGCTCTGGAGGCAATGAGATATAGTGACTTAATAAAAACAAAACAAAACAAACAAATAAAAACAAGGGAATAAAACAATGAAAAACCCACATAACACCAACTTAAGGCCTTGATATGCATAACTTGTTTGCCTCTTCAGCATACATATGCACTTATAATCAGAAACACATAAAGTGAGTATTAACTGTCATATACATATGAATGCACACCATACATACACACAAACTTGGACAACATTCAAAGCAAGATTGTCAGTAGATTTCAGTGTTTTAAAAACCGCAGTACTCAGCTGGTACCTATGGTATGTAAGTTCCATAAGCTGTGAGTGTAATGGTGAACTCATACCCTGCTTATGTGTATGTATATGCAAACTATAGTTGAGGGTAAATTAGTCAAAGATAGGAATGTCCTCAACAACCCATGAGACATTTATTCCTGAAAGACAGAATGATGGAGGATGATTCTATAAAGGAGAGAATAGCAGGAGAAAAGGAGATTCTGTTACTCTTCACAATGGAACGTAGCAAAACTACCTCCATTAGCTGAGCACATGATTTTGGGTATGTGTGTCTTCATGCTCAGGTGTACAAACATTTGCATATATGAGTAAAAGTATCACAGGGGGAGACCAGATATAGGAGGACAAATAGTGATGAAATGGGAGATACATTAGAATAAAGCCATGTGGAAAATCACAAGCTTCTAACTCATGTACCCACATCTACATCTTGTAACAATCGCATGACTCCTGGAATGGTCAATCTTGACTGTCAACATGATAGGATTTAGAATATCACAGGAGACTTACCTCTGAGTGGCTATGACTGTTTTTGATGTAGAGTTAACTAAGGATGGGTAGTTTATCCTGAATGTAGACAGTGGCATCCTGGTGGGATTTGAGACTTGTCTGGCGTCAATAGGAGGAGAAGCCCTGGGTCCTGTGAAAGCTTGATTCCACAGTGTAGGGGAATGCCAGGGCAGTGAGGTGGGAGAGGGTGGATGGGAGGGAGAGCATCCTCATAGAAGCAGGGGGAGGGAGCATGGGAGAGGGAGTTTTGGAGAGGAAACTGGGAAAGAGGATAACATTTGAAATGTAAATACATAAAATATCCAATAAAAAATGGTAGAAAGCAAGTTGAATATGGGCATTGGTCATGTTTTGCTTTCTAACTGCAGATGGCACATGACCTGATGCCTTTCATGCCCCCAAAATACAACTGCATCTTAAGGTGGCCTTTGTCAGCTATTTTGTTCAACAATGAGAGAAAAGAACTGATAAAATCAAAACAATAATCACCAATAAAAATTCAAATCATGATCACTAGAACAAGATAAAATGGCCAAAGAGTTGATATTTTTCTAGGGTCAGAATTTTGAAAATCTCAACATAGAGGGGACACAATCACACTAAACCTGATATTTATTTTGTTTTCTAACGTGAACTAAGGCATACATCAAAAACCCATGTTAGCAAAAGTTTACAATAAAAGATGCCCTGGATAATGCCTGCCAGCATGGCTTCAGGGTTAATGACATTTTGTTTGGGAGCATCATCTTAGACTGACATTAGCCCTATTAGTTTTAACATAATTACCTCTGAATGTTTTCATTTTAGATCACACTAATACCCTGCCCTATGCAGTATTGAAAGTATAGAAAGCATTCTACAAACTAATTATTAAGCTTTCTTCCCCTGGTCCTGGAAAGACTGGATGTAGCAGTGTAGGGGAATACCAGGACAGAGAAGCAGGAGGGGGTTGACTGGGGAACAGGGGGAGGTAAGAGGGCTTATGGGACTTTCACAGAGAGGGGAAAGGGGAAATCATTGGGAATGTAAATAAAAAATATAGAAAATAAAAAAATAAAAAATAGAATAAATAAATAAATAAAAACAAAAACAAACACAAAAAGCTTTCTTCATAGGGTCAAGTGAAGTAGAAAAATATAGTTATCTTCATGTGACATTTGAGCCTTCTATTCATCTATATTTCATAGAATTTGTATGCATTATCAACCTACAGTATGAGATTCTGAATCTCACAATGATCAAGTAGAGGACAAGTAGCCCTTGGCAAGTCACCGAATTTGTTTGAGTAATTGTATTATTGTAACATCTTTCATCAATCATACTTTGACTATTTTATTTTACCATTAGATAATTTAAAAATGAGGCTGAAGACATGGCTCAGCCTCTAACATACCTATTATACATGCAAGGGGTTTAGATCCAAGCACCCACATGCAGAGGTTGGCAGAGTTAGAGAGGAGGTATGAATCTTGAGGCTTTCTGGAAAACAAATATAGCCAATCAGAGAGCAGTGGTTATGGAAGAGCCATTGTTTCTGAAACTAAGGTGAAGAACAATAGAAGACATTAGACACCTAACTATGGTCACCATAATTGCATAGCCATTAGCATGCACACACATTAGGTATACACACACATTCATAGGACTTTGCACACATACCAGAAAATAGCACTCCAAGTTTAACTGAATATTGTACAACCTAATCAGCTAATTAAGCCAATAATAATTGTTAAACACGAATAATGGAGTGGAACAAAGGTGGCCATTATCTACAACAAAACTTTCTGCCTTTTTTCTGTGGATCTTTACACAGGCTCTAGCTATCATGGTCATATATCTGGAGAAAGGGAAGATTCATTCTAAAGATTTCTTGGTTCTTTGGATACATTTTTGTATTTTCTTGTTTATAGCAAGTCTATGAATGATAAAATATTAAATTACTTCTTACTTTGGTATTGGCGAAACCAAAATGTCCCATGAGGCAAGTTACCTATTTGCTTACGGATTTATTCTTTTAGGGAATTTTCTTGACAGCAGAGCACTTTTGTGCTGGGTAAGTATACCTACGGATCATTAATGTCTTCAGCAGAATCATTACTTCCTTATTCAACAAGGAAGTTTATTCAAATAAACTACGATTTTTCTGAGTAGTAAAAAATGAAACATGCACTGGGAATTTCTAGTATTATTGTCATAAACACATATGAGAATCTGAAACCATCACAAAACAAAACAGTAGTATGAAGACCATCTTCCACGTCCTCCTTCAATTATATCCAAGAATAAAGCTTCATCAGCTTGACAACAGATCATTTTCAATACTGATGTTAGGACCTATTTTACATAGTGTGAATTGTGAAGCAAGAAATGTGAGAATGGAGAATATAAAGCAGACATAGGAGGAGTCTACGTGGCCCTATGTTTTCTAGAGGAGAAGCCCAGGAGGCCAAGTTCCTTCCTCTTGAGTAACTAATGAAGTCGCACCACTTCCTGTGGATCCAATGGCTGTCAGTTGGAGGGGAGCTTAGCTACTGTGAAACAAAGTAAAAAGAAAGGGGTTCAGCAGGAAAAGAGGAAGGATATCAGACCTTAAAGGGTATAAATCACAGTACATTGTATATTTACATTACCATCATAATTTGGGTTTTTTAAAAGCTTAAAGGCTGTCTTCCTTCAAACTTTTAAAGCACACAATAATTTTGCTAACAATGAAAACATTTCACAGATAATTACTTTCAAAACTCTTATGGTTCACAAGAAACCTAGGAAGAATTGGTAGCTCTTAACGGGTTCTTAAAGAGGCTTGGTCACACGGTTTAGCTTCTCCCTATTCAGCCATTTTTCAAGATGTTCGGGGCACTTTCTGAACAAGGAGTTTAGTACTGGATCTGCCTCAACTTAGGTTACATCGTCCTGTGGGCACTTTATCTTTTAACTTATTTGTACTGGTGATATGGATTGAACCTAGAACTTTGTGAATTTGGGACAGTGAAATCACTAAGCTATATCACTAGTTTTTAAAAATGAATTCAGTGCCCCAAGCACTGAGGGATGAAACTGTATGACCTCTAAGACCCTTTCAGGTGCTTATATCGAAATCTTATCCATAATTTATTTACCAATTTATGTTAACATGAAATATTCTGGCTTCTTTCTATACTAACCTTATCTGACCTTAAGGTTATTACCTGGAACAGGGCAACTGGATGTTTTAATTTTTTTGTTTAAATGAATACCTCAGTACAATTTCCTAACCAACCAATATATTCAGAGGAAATATGGGCTAATGTCTAATTATTTCTAGGGGATAAATGTGGTACTGTTCTGGCTTACAATTATCAATTTCAATTAACTTTAAACTGAGAGTTAATGTAAAACAGTAAAGTATCAATGAAAATTCTATGTATGAACACTTTTAAGATGGAAACATTATTCTCACAATGCACCTGACAAGTATCAATTTTAAAACAAGATCATCTCTTTTCTACGAATACCTTGCATGGTGCTGAAATTCTCATGAGTAATATTTCCCCACACATCTGAAGTACAAACAATATAAAGTTAAATGCTCCATCTTCAGGCCTCTCCCATAATAAAATCTATTCAAAGACTCACATGGAAACATATCAGGAATAACTGGGCTCTTCAGGTGGATTACAGCCCAGGAATAAACTCTCCATAAATATTAAAACTCGCTGTTCTTTACAGATGTCCATTCTGTTTATTATCTGTATATTTTCTGGATCAAATGTTCAATATGAATATGTTAGTATCCACCAAAGACTTTTCCTGCCAGGATACATGTTCATATCAGCAGGAAATAAATAGAAAAACATTAAAAGTCATGAAACTTTAAAACAATAGCTTAAAGGTGTTTTATAAGCAACAGATGGTTTATACCTTTTAAGAAAATATTTGCTCTGGAAGAAACAAGACCAGGAAACAAAGTCACTCAAAGTAATATCCTCCATGCAGAATGGTGTAATTAGGGGATAGGCAATATGGAAATCTGTTCTTGCGATGTATCCTCAGAATATAGAAGAAATGAAGTATCATGGCATATAGGGAGCATATAGGAGTAAATTAGAAAAAAAAAACAGTTCAAACAAATCTCCCAGAACTGTGCAAAATGAAACTGACCTATTTACATAGCACCAAACATGTACAATACTCAAATACATTACCCCATATGATACAGCTTTACTATTCCATGTCCTGAAGTTACAACAACTGGCCATTAAAGGCAGGGGGGATGAAAAAGAGAAACAATAAAAGCCATGTGTGATTTCGAGATGGATAAAGGCAGAGATAAAGCTAGTAAGAGCTTCTGGGCTGGATGATGGATCATGCCAAAGTTCTTCCACATTAAGCAATCCCCTCTTCTCCTCTTACTCCTCTATTGCTAAATGAGGAGATGAAACCCAAGTGAACTTCCCACTTTTGTCTGTGATCTCATTAGTTAGTAGAACCTCACAAAGCCCAGTAGCTGACACAGAGAGCAGGAGCAGGCATGTGTAGGACGAATTCCCTGATACTTTCCATATGCATAACTGAACTCGTGTGCTACTGTAATGCCAGAGGGTATGCTTGCTTTTCATATGTTCATAGGAGAGTGACAATAAACTATATATACCCATGTGGTTCATTTTTTTACAGTCATTTAGAAAGTCGGAATTCCTGAAAAGAGAATACCTTTGAATTCTAGTCATTGCATTCATATATTCTTCATTAGAGAAAGAGTTCATCTTTATTTTCCTCCTGTAATAAATTTGTACATCATGTGTAGCTTTAGATTTCCTTAGAATTCAGAAATATTTGCATTAGGATATTAAGAAACATATAAAACTGTCATAACAAAGATATGGTTTTCATAGAGTTGGACAAAGCACTGTGCAGAAAGTAGTATCAATACAGAAGTGTATGTGACCTTGATAAATCAAATTTGTAAAAATCTTTTAAAGTTGAATAAATAAAATATTCCAATTTTGTACAAACCATTATTGTATATATTATATATTATATATATATACACATAAACTTATATATACATAAGTATATGCATAAATGTAATTGAATATCAAAATGAGATATCTCCCCTTCTTAAAGTGCATCTTCACCAGGTACCTTCACATTTGACTCATGTAGAATAAAAACTCTCCTATGAGAGGACTCCCATAATCATCCTAAAGTAACACACCTTCTCAAAACATTTATCTCAAGACCAAATTTATATGACCTTGTCTGATTTAATCGACTAATACTCACTGTTAATTTACATAATTTCTGGGTAGTTCTGTGAACTATGTGTTATGTGGGAAAGCAAAAACACATACTATGCTATCTAAGCACTAACTCAATTCTGTACCCTGGGTTCTTTTGAATTATAGTGTTTTAAGCAATAAAGTATGCCACCCCATTTCCTGGTTAGCCCCTAAAGCTAAACTAAATATTGTTAATACTTTTATCCAAATGTAAAGCATTGCATTGATTTGCAACATTTTTGCATTGGAAAACAGTGATTATGACCATGATAACAGAAGATCACATTTCCTGCTGCACTGGATTGTCTCCAACACAGGAGAGCCTTTGCCAGATACTGTGAAGAATTCAGAAAATGTTCTGACTCCAAGTTAATTGAAGTAATGGTTAATGGTTCTTCACAAAGACTATGTAAAACCATGGAAACTAGGTCAAGTATCATGAAACTCAAGGGCAAGAGTATTCTAAAGTGACGGCCATAGAAATCCAAGTAACCTTTATGAGAGGAGAAATTTCTTTTCTATGTAATGTGGAAAGATTCTATAGCCAGAGTAAAGATAGATTCTACTTGAATGAGGAGCCATTAGGTTTTGAAAACTGACATCTAAAGGAGTTAGGCAAGGAAGGAAGAGATGGAGGCTACACAGAGCAGACACAGATGCAAATAATGTTCCTGGAAAGAGAGTCAATTCATTTTATTGCTTGGGGATCAAAATGAAGATACCTCAAATCAAATCAAGTCATGCAGTAGTTGTGGGATTTCAATTTTTACAGGTTGATTAGATTCTATTTTCACTGAACCCTGTGGACTTAGTGAAAGGACTTGAAACTCCTTTTGGTGCTTTGCAAATTTTCCTGACATGTAAATTTTCTGCAAAGGGATTGCTCTATATATTAGCCACCAAACAATAGCACAAGGAGGACAGATGCAACGGTGGGTTGGGTTCACCGTCAGGGTCGGAGTCATATTTGTGATTTTCCATCTCCCTAACCATCTGAGTGAGAAGAAATTCCCCAACCAGCAGTTGAATGCTCCTTGGTGCCAGAACTCTCTTCCAGGACTTCCTTTTTAAATGGTAAATAATCTTTCCTGTTTCCTAATCCCTTAGCACAGTGTGCACAAACTCAAAGAATGACTGGTTCTGGACCAGTGAGTACTTGGCAGAGCTGAACTATCAAGAGGGACAGCAATTAAACAAGAGAAATACAAACCATTCCTGAAATTAGGTGCTTGAGTTAGAGGGACATCACCTGATCTCATATGGCAGGTGTGAGTTCTCAAGTGTCCTTGTGTTTCTGTCACCTAAGGTGCTGTCTTTCGCAGTTGCAGGCACCCAATTCAGAACTGTGAGGTGTTTATTAAAATTATCATCGTTCAAGGCACTCAGCATAGCTATGTGGTCAGAGGAACACGTGAGCAAAACAAGCAGAGGGATGTCAAGTTCTCCACTTCATTTACACCATATGGATGTAAGTTGGGAAAATGGATATTGGCAGACTTAGCATTCTGCACTAGTGGGTACAGTCCAGAAGGGAGCCTGTGCCATGCTGTGCATAGCAGAGAAGGTCTCAGTGGCTGAGTGGAAAGTGTGAGGTCTGTGCTCCTGAGGTTTTATTCCCCCAATGACTCCATTGAGCTCTTTTCAATTTAAACCTAGGAATAAACAACTGCAGAGTCTAAGTGTTGATTCAACTTGACTGGAGCAGGCTGTTTCTGAAGGGGTGAGATTCCCTAAGCTTTTTCTGATTTAAAGAGGAGGGCGATGGTTTTAATTGAATTTTAAATTGTATTAGTAGTCAGGAAGGGGTTGGGGTGCACCATGGTCTGCACAGAGCAGAGCAGGCAGCTGTGTTTCAAAGCTGATCTTTATCAGATGGCAGTTCATTTATTTCTGTCTATCACAAGAAGAAATAAACGTATACTGAGACTAGCCCACAACATTTTACTCATTAAAAAAAAATTAAAACATGAAAGAGATATACTTCTGAAGTAGCTGAACTCCTAGACTTAGAAATGGGGGAGAGAGAACTATAAGGTTTAGGGGAAAGAAGACTGGTACATAGTAGAAAAAAACTAAGGTCAAAATCACCTTGCCCAAGAAACTGAGGAGAGGAAAATCTGGATAAGATGAAACAAAAGTAGGGGAGTTAAGTAGGTGAGAAGCAAGATGTAATTATTTCACAAAATTTAGGGCAGATTTCCTACAATAGTCTATTTAATGTCCTCTTCCTCCTTACCCTCAAAAAGACATTTTCTAGGTATCAAAAACTCCAGCACGTTCAGAGACTTGACTCTAAGGCTAAGAAGGAAATACAGCAGTGTGCTTCTCTAGAATAACATTCAGCTGTATCTCAAACTCTATTTCCTTTTTAATTACAAGTTTCTTACCTGAGCCTCAAGTGATTCAAATGTTACCATTAACCCTGGAGGCCCGAGTTATTTTATGTTCAGCAACCAGTACTGAAAGTATGGTTTCTACACGGGCAATTTCTCCCTCTGTGAACTTTAACTGTGTGGATGGCATTGGACCAAAGTTCCTAGTTACTTTCACCCTGTAGAGAGATGGGTGCCCTAGGGAAGCTTAGAAATTTGAAATGAACTGAAGATTATATTGCCTCTGAAATACTCTGGCAATATGGAATTAGAGACGAGATAGAATTTGAAGCTTGGGGGTGGTGCTCTAAAACTTGACATTATAGCAACCGTGGGCTGGTGCCTGCTTTAATTCTTAAATTTTAATTTAAGACATAATTATTTGTAAAGAATTGTTGAGAAGTATTAGAAAGAAGAGACCAAAGTGAATCTATCGGAGAGAATTTATATATTTGAAGTCAAGGACCATTTATTATATTTTAGAGCTTGGCTATCTATTGACCCTGATTACATTGTAGGCAAACTGTGCAGCAGATATGTAGTATAAATGCTTTCCTGACAACATTTCTTAAATGACACACATTAGCAATCTAACACAGAATTGTGGCTATTTGCCCTGGACAATTATAACTGGATGAATGAATTGGTGTTTTCTTCTCCCCAGCACATGCCTAGACTTTATTTCCAAGTCTCCTAAAGATGTAGAATGATAATGTGGTTAAGTGATGATGTGGACCCTCAGAATATGGTGGCAAGAACACACTGTAATTGAGACATGGCATCCAGGACACACTGAGATGAGAGAGTTGTGATTCCAAATAGAAATGGAAAGATCCTTACTGTGCTCTAGTTGATTACAAAACTGTTACCTGAAAGTCTGTGGCAAAAAAAAGCAAAAATTAGTCACATAACCAATATTGACATCAGAGATTGGAAAACTAGAGACCGTTGGCCCAGAAAAACATGGTGGAAAAGTGTTGTCTAATGTAACTGGAAACCATAGCTAACCTATTGAGTAAGTGGCTCCAAACAAAGTGGTTAGGAAAAATAACAATCTTATTAGCTACTTTTTTCAAAATATGATGCAAAATATCAAATGAAAATGGAGGCCAGATGTCAAAGGCCATTTTTAGCTGGAGATCTATCTAAAAATGTCTGCAATGTCAGATACCTAGTTTCCAGTCTCAGGTAACTCACATGACCCAGCCTTCACAGAAACAATTTGTCTGAGCTGTTACATTCCAATATCTGGTATCTGGTGACCTCCATGAAGCCATTTAGAGAGAAACAGATAGAAATGGCCTTTGGAGGAGGGGCTGTGATTAGAGTGTCTGTGAAGTCTCAGTGGATGCTCAGTCATTACCAATGGAATCTGTAACAGTAGAAATAAGGTTTCCTTACTTCCACCTTGCTAACATCTTTGTCTAACTGGAGAAAATAGTTTTCTTTCTTTTTAAAAATCTCTGGAAAGACTTCATTAGGGAGTGGTCCTTTTTATAACATACAAGTCTCCTTATTTTTTCTTAAACATACTTGACAATTGTATGTATACCGAGCCTGAGCCTGAGCCTGAACCTTGTAGATGGTGTGCTTTATCTGCCTGTCTATGCATAGTATTATAGTCAGTACTATATATATATATATATATACTATATATATAGTATAGTCATGTGGTCAAGGTTTCATATCTTAAGTCTCTTTATGGAAAAAGGAAACATTATTTTATACAGTTTATAGTGTGTGTGTATATGTGTGTGAGTATATATGTGTGTGAGAGTATGTATATGTATGAGTGTGTATATGTGTGTTATATTGATATAAAAGAATTCAATTGGAGTCATAATATTAGTTATACATATTCATACTTATATTGGGGTTATTCTTATCCCAGAATGCATAGGTTGAAAAATAAAAAGCCCTACTGTCGGTTGTGTGATACTTTCCCTTGGACTATTGGACAGGAATGGCTATAAAAATCCCCAAGTAACACAGGCTATTGTCCTGATCTTGGTATTCTATCAGAACATGAGAGTAGTACCTTATTGCTGAAGATACCCCACATTGGTCCTAGGACACAGGAATCTAGTTGGGATTACTAGAGGGAAGTTTCCTCCCTCCCAGTTAACTTTCAATACATGGGAAGGTGCTATGCAGGTTTATGAACGGAAAGCATCAACTACTCATATGTGAACCCTATGGATTGCAAAAATATCCAGTCTGGCAAAATATGCCCAAGGCTGCTATAGTGTCACTAATCCTATGGAAATAAACAGCCACTTTCTGCTCCACTGTATGTAACACACAATGTAAATCTGCCCAGGAATATAAGGTTAGTGAGTAGGAATCTCATAGGCTTCAAGCATGAACTTATTAATATTCTACTAAATGGACATATTATAAAATTTACTTTCCTCCCTCTCCCTGTACCTTACCTCCAAAAACATGAATACCAGGAACATTTTAATAATTTTTCTAAGTAAGAAATAGACAAAAGTTCATCAACAGATTACTGAAGATAAGGGAAGAATAGGAGCTTCTTTTTAATTCTACAATGTCCAGAAGGCAAAAGTCTTAAATTCTAGGGTTGATGCTTCTACAATTCAGGTTTTACAAGAAATCAAGAAATCAAATTTATGCAAGATCAGAATAATTAACTTTTATAACATTCAAAGGCTAAAATAACTGGACAATATCTGAAGGTATTTAGGGAATATTTGGTATTAAAATGAAGAATTAAAATAGGATATTTTCACACTCCCATGTCTATTGAAATATCATTCATAGTAATCAAGATGTTGAGTGTATCTTATTACCCATAAACAGATGATGCATAAAAACATATATGAATAGCATTTAGCCATATAATAATAAATTGATAAAATATTGTCCAGGTGACATGGATAAACCTGGGAGACATTGTATTTAATAAACCATGGTCCTGGAATGATAAATACAATTCATTTTATGTCAAATCTGAAGTTGATTTTCTTGAAGTAGAGAATGGAAGAGTGGTCATCAGAAGCCCACAGGTTTTTACAAGAACATGATCAATAACTTATGGCATCCTATGCTTTACAGTACAAAGGAGTGAACAGATTCCACTGAAATATTCAACATTATTATAAGAGAGTGTTGTGATTTGAAAGAAAATGGCCCTCATAGGCTCATAGGAAGTTGCACTATTAGCAGGTGTGGCCTTGTTGGAGAAGGAATGGTTTTGTTGGAAGAAGTGTGACACAGATTCTTTTCTGGTGCTATACATAGTTGAAAACAGCCAGGACATATTTAATTGGATGTTAGCTATTCTAATTTGTGTAAAGATAATTCCACATTTTACCTACTCAAAAAGGTTTCATGGAAATGCTCTTAAACAATTCACACATCCTTAAGTGAAAGTGTTTCCTTTTATATGTAGCCTGTGAAAAACACAAGATTGGTAATCCCCAAGTAATTCATCAGTGGATTTAAAAAAAAAGGAAATGGGAAAATAAACAAGCAAGTAAATAACAAACAAACAACAACAGAAAGTGCCATTAGCATTTTATGAGCTGGAGGTTAAGGAAGCCAGTTTATGAGGTTGTTAAAAGCTGCAGTTAGGAAAGGAGTGATTTCATAAGGTGGCCTTACTAGCAACTTTCACCCCATGCTGCTTACCAATCAGAATGAAGAATATTTTATAACATCTTTGCTGCCTGCCAACCCAGTTGAGAACTCATGACTGCTTCTGTAACACCATACCTGCAAGCAGGCTGCCATATTTCCATATTGCCATGACAATAATAGACTGAAGCTCTGAACTGTAAGCCACCCCCAATTAAATATCAAGAGTTGGTGTGGACATAGTATCTCTCCACTGCAACAGAATTCCTAAGACAGAAAGCATTTGGAATCTACTTGCCACAGACACTTGTACTGGTGTCAGATGACAGATCGGAAAGAGCTTGTCCATTTTACAGTTGATATCATAGGTTTCCATCCAGGAACAAAAGAGGAGGGCAAAGACAATGAAGCCTGGAGAGAAGACACAGGAGGAAAGAAAAACAGAATACAGCAAAGGAAAGAAAGAAAGAAAGAAAGAAAGAAAGAAAGAAAGAAAGAAAGAAAGAAAGAAAGAAAGAAAGAAAGAAAGAAAGAAAGAAAGAAAGAAAGAAGGAAAGAAGGAAGGAAAGGAATGCAGGATGGAGGAGGAAAGAAGGGAGGGTGAGGAGAGCACTATGAGGGAGAGAAAGGGCACAAACAGAAACTTCCAGGAAGCTCTGAGTAATTTTAATATGGATTCCATGGTCCTCATTGGTCGCTAAAGAAATTGAACACTAAGGATATCTCTTAGCCATTTTCATTTTTTCTTTTGAGAACTGACTGTTCAGTAACATTACTTATGTTTTTAATTGACTTCTATTATTATTATTAATAATATTATTATTATATTTTGACTTCTTTGTACATTGTGAATACTAATTCTCCATCAGGTATGTGACTAACAAACATTCTTTTCCAATTTGTGCTTACTTTTCATTGGATTTCTTTCTCCCTTCACTGGACAGAAGCTCTTAAGTTTTGTGACATCCCATCTGTCAGACTTTGCCTTAATTCCAAGTCCTGGATGAGTCTGATTTCATCTGATTCTTAGGTACTTTACTGTGGTTTGATTTCATTCCATAGTTTTAGATGTCATTACAATTATTCTCAACAACACCTAAAGGCAAATGTGATCACATCACATAATCCACAGTAAGTATAAATAGTATCTATAGAATAAATATGATTTTAACTAAACATTATTTTTATTTATTTATTTATTTATTTTATGTATGTGAGTACATTGTTGATCTCATCAGATATACCAGAATAGGGCATTGGATCCCATTACATATGGTTGTAAGCTATCATGTCTTTGCTAGGAATTGAATTCAGGACCTTTGGAAGAGCAGTCAGTGGTCTTAGGTACTGAGCCATTGAGTGGCCCAAATTGGGATCTAGCCCAAGGGCAGGCACCAATTACTGATGCTTTGTTATGCTTGCAGACAGGAACCTAGCATGCCTGTGCTCTGAGAGGTTCTACCAGCAGCTGACTGAGACAGATGCAGATACTCACAGCCAAGAATTGAACTGAAGTCAGGAACCCTTATTGAAGAGTTAGGGGAAGAACTGAAGGAACCAAAGGGGATTGTAACTCCATAGGAAAACCTACAGTGTCAACTTACTTGGAGCTCCTGAGACTAAGCATCCAACCAAAAAGCATACAGGGACTGGTCTGGGGCCAGCACATAGGGAGCAGAGAACTGCCCTGTCTGTCCTCAGTGGGAGAGGATGCATCTCACTGGGAGAGAATGAACTTCAGTGAGAGAAGATGAGCCTAATTCTGTAAAGACTTGATGTCCCAGGGAGGAGGGATGCTGGGGGGGGCACCTCTCAGTACCCCCTCTCAGAAAAAGATTGGAGATGGGGGAAGAAATCTGGCCAGCGGGACTGGGGGCAAAATTTGAGATGTCAATAAATAAAATAATTAATAGAAAAAATAAAGTACACATGAACTAACTAAATAAATAAATGTTATTGCAAACAAATATCTGCTATAGGAGTTATGCTTGCTGGACTCGGAGGCACGGTTTCATATTTTTCTTCACCTTGAATGGCTCTCCTATATGGGTATTTAATAATATAAACTGTTTAAAATATATATTCAAAGGAGTCAAATCTGATGCAAATTCTTAGATATTTTAGTAAGGCTTGCAAAGCTTTTTAATTTTTTCTATAAAAATATTATTTGTTGTTTACTATCAATAAATGAAATTTAGTTTTTTTAAATGGTATGTTAAAATTATATACAATATATATATATATATATATATATATATATATATATATATACATATGTATATCTTTATCCCTAACATTATAATAATTACATATTAGTAAAATTACATCTCAAAATACCTACCTGACATGAATGAATGGTGTAATGACTTGGGAGTTTGGTAGTAATGGCTCCTTTGGTCTTTGCTCCGCATTCCATGACCTGTATAATAATTTCTTATTTTCTTAATAAATTGATGTATACATAATTGAATGATAGCTAAAATTAAAATGAAAATTTTAAGTTAGAATAAAACTATGGGATAGCACAAATATCTAATTAGTATTTTAATTTCAATTTATTTCATATTTATTTGACTTATGAAATTTAAATCTATCAATTTCAGCAATAGTGATGACAGTAATTGTTCAGCATTAAGCTTTATGAATTCCTTTCCAATGTCAAATGCTACTTGCTCCTGGAATATTCTTAGGACAATTGCTATGATCAAGAACAAAATATATGTGAAGTATATTTTTCATGCTATAAAATGCTATGCAAAATTACAAGGTTTTACTTGAGAATTTAAACGCATTCATTTTTCACTCTATGCTTGGAAAGTACATTATATTAACAAATAACATAGCACAATGTTCACTCATAACTGAATTTCCACATAAAATTTGATTTGAAAATAGACACTGAAACACTTGAATGATTGGAAATCAAAGAAATCTACTTAGATTTGAGCACTTTGTCCTTGTGTATTCTACAGAGAACGCTCAGAGAGGTCTCACAGGCAGTGCAATATGCAGAGGCCTCCTGAGCATCGGTGCTTCTTGATAGCAGGACAAGAGAACTCTGTTAACAATATCAACCAACTAGTTCCCTCCCTACAGAGCTCCCAGGGACTAAACCACCAACCAAGGAGTACACATGAATGGACCCATGGCTCCAACCGCATATGTAGCAGAGGATGGCCTTGTCAGGCCTCAATAGGAGGAGAGAGAGACCCTTGGTCCTGTGAAGGCTCAATGCCCCAGTGCAAGAGAATGAGAGGGCAGGGAAGCAAGACTGAGTGGGTGGGTGGGGAACACTCTCATAGAAGCAGGGGGAAGGGGAATGGTATAGGAGATTTCTGGGGGGTGGGGAAAGAAGATAACATTTGAAATGTAATAATCTAGAATTTAACAGTATGAATGAACAGGTACAAAAGAACACAGGTTCTGAAACCTAACTCACCAGCTTATGGTAAACAGTACAAATGGTACAAGAAAAGATTTGAAGGCTTCTCATCAGCAACACAGCAAAGACACTGTTGTAGCCTTCTAGTGTCCTCCGAGGCAGCCATGACTCCAAGGCGTCTGTGGTCCTGAACAGCACTGCCTGCAGCATGTTCCACTGGAGTGTAACGGAAGACTGCATCTCTGTTGTAATTTTTAAAGGCAATTAATATTTTATTACACAAAGACTTTTATTTGCACTCTTTGGATTCTTCTTCTCTAATTAACTCTTGTGATTTACACACACAGAACTACTGTTCTTTAAACTCTGCAAATTATCAAAATTAACAAATACTTGTTAAAAAGAAGCAGAAGCAGCCAAGGGTCCTATTTTTGTGACAGAAACAACTGGCGGCTACAGACTGAACTGATTTGTCTCTTACCTGAGTAGGGCAATGTGGCAACTATGTACAAAATACGTCAGCTTAGTAGATCTGATAGATATCCCAGCTCTCTAAGAGGGAAAGGTTAACTCTTTGAATAAATAAAACAAGAGTATTTCATATTCCCAGGTTGGACTTTTGTCTCAATAACCTATGAGTAGAATTTTGTATCATAGAATTTATAAATCAAGAATATGTTACTAGGAATTCCTTCCTCCAACTGCAGTTGTGGGTTTCTCCCAGTTTCCAAATGAACAGTCTTTAGAGGAAACAGATGTCCATTAGGACCTGGAGCCTTGATCCCTTTGGGTCTTAAATGGTCCTTGGATGAATCTGATGAGTGTTTGCTGGTCTTTGCCTGTGCCCTGCCTCTGGCTCTATGTCGAGTAAGGAGAGTTCCCTGAAATTAGAAATAAAAGTTCTTCTTTTACTATTTTTCTCTTATTATCATCAGTGGTGTGTGTGTGTGTGTGTGTGTGTGTGTGTGTGTGTGTGTGTGTATGTGGGGGGGGTGTGTGTGGCTGTATGTTGGTGTATGTGTGTGTTGGTGTGTGTGTGGCTGGGTGTATATCTGTGTGTCAGTGTGTATGGGTATGTTTTGGGTATGTATATGTGTGTCTGTGTATGAGTGTTCGTAATGTGTCTGTTTCCCTCTCTCTCTCTCTCTCTCTCTCTCTCTCTCTCTCTCTCTGTCTCTCTGTGTGTGTGTGTGTGTGTGTGTGTGTGTGTGTGTGTGTGTGTGTGTAGGTGCTAAATGCCAGGCACACATGTGGAGTTCAGTGGACACTTTTCAGGACTTGGTTCTGTCCCTCTAGCTTGCTGAAGCAGTATCTCTCTAGTGTCTGCCACCAATACTACAGATTAGTTCACCATTTAGCCTCCAGGTGATTATCCTTTCTCTAACCCCCATCTATCTGTGGCACATGGGCCATTACATGCAGTTTTTCCATGTCTTCTAAAGATACAATGCTGGTCATCTGGTTTGTGAAGCAAGTACCTTTATAAGCTAGGTCATCTTGTTAGATCAAAAGTATCTCTTTACCTCTGGAAACACAATACAAACTGACATGTATTGAGGGAACAGGAGGAGTCCAGTAGGGTCAAAACAAAAAAGTAATCTCTATTACTGGCAAGATAGCCTCTTCCAGGGGATTTTCTGAAAGTACTCCATAGTGGTCCTGAAAGACATTACTCCTATAGTTGCTGCTATTCGGAAAAAATAAAGAAATAAGCAAAAACAACAACAAAAACAAATGAACAAACAAAATCAAAGCAAACAAACAAACAAAAAAAAAAAAAAACAAAAAACCAGGTAATCCTGAAGAAGATCTAGGGAGGGGGAAGAACTGATTTGAATAGATTAAGTTTTCTCTCTTTTTCCCAACCCTGCAAAGTAGGCATATATTAAATCTAGTAAATAGAATTCAAGTGATGAAGGTATGGATTTAGGGTGAAAAATTGACTCCAGATAACACTTGAGGAAAGTAAATACTTCATGTGTAGAACTTTTCAAAGTCAGCCACAGCCCTGTCTATTTCCATGGATTCCTCTCTATGTTCAGGTTGTAAGTCACATGCTTTATCTCTTTCTGTGCCAGTAGATTCATGGAACAAATCTTCCTATATATAATTTCTATAAAATAACTGAATATCTACTTAAAGGTATATGTTCTACTCTCAGAAGTCAACTAAATTATTTTAAATTAATTCTTTATTTTTATGTTATGTTGGAGTACTGTCAATTCAGCCTACAACCTCAGATATACTAAGTCCCCAGTTTACCATTGAACCACGTCTTTAGCCATTTGTATCATTCTGAGATGTACTATATTGTTCTGACACCCTGGGAAGGATTTGAACTTGCCTCCCGAGTACTTTGCCTGTAACACCCATGTAGGCAGGTTGCTTGGTATACCCTGCATTGATAAAAATGACTCTAAATTAAGCAAGGTAAGAGAGCAGGATGGCTCAGCGGTGAAGAGCACAAAATTTCTTACCTGTTTTCCTCCTCTTCCGTGCTCCATCTTCTCTGTTCTTTGGCTAAAATGAAACATATTTCCGTTCAAACCAGACTGCATTTAAGAGCTAATACTTGCAAATCAAGATGTTCACTGTTGTGTTTTTATTGTACTGACGTTTTTGGATTTCTTAAGAAGGAACAACTTTTGGAACTTGGTTTCTATAAGAATAAAGTCCACTGAAGAGGACTAACCACTTAGACACAGTTCTTAAGACACTTGCACAGAAAGCAGAAAGTCTCAGTTCATACTGAATGGATGCCAACAATGTGAAAACTCAATGCTAAATCTGTGGCTGGCTGGCTATCTCTCTCTCTCTCTCTCTCTCTCTCTCTCTCTCTCTCTCTCTCTCTCTCTCTCTTTCTCTCTTCTCCCCCTTATTCTCCCTTCACAATAACCCAGTCTTAAAAGGAGCATTAAGATCCATTTATGCAGATGCTATTAATGAGACTTAGAGAAATAAGTCCTATACTTAAAGCCATGTAAAAACTAAGTGCTATATTGACACTTTTGAGAATTCTGGAATTTTGGTTTCCTTAAAAAGCACAGAAATATTATGAGAATGTGCTTTCATTTTAATCCCAGGTACAGTCGTGTGGGGATACTTTGTACTGTCCATAGAAGCTAACCATGACTTGCCCCTTGCTCTAGTAGAAGAATAGTTTTTCCAACTGCAGATAATTTTGAAATTTTGTGTTTTTTAGAGGATACATAAATGTGAGAACCCTGAGAGGAGGGGTGGGTGGTTTTTGGTCTGTCAGAGACATTGATTTTGATTTGTTAATAGCCATGGTCAAAGAAGAAACAAAAGAAATTAGATTCAGAGTTGTTCCTCATTCCTCTCTCCCATCAAGACTTTCTTCTCTCATACCTGGTGTTAGGGATTAAAACAAGGGGGTAAAGAATGGAAAAAAAAAGGAACTTATTGAATAGCAAAACCCAGCAGGAAGTGCAAAAACTAAGGCTTTTGAGAAAGGACGTGGAAGCAGCTTCCCTCTGCCTATTTATCAGTGAGTTCTAATGAAATAGGGTTATGACTATCCAGAGATACTTAAGTTAAAGAAACCAGGATACTGGCATATTCCTACAATTATCACTTTAAGAGACTGAGGGAGGAGGATCACAGCTTGTAGGCTAATCTTGATTACATTAAAATGTAATTTCTCCATAAAAATCTAGTAAATTTTGAAGAATATTTTTATTACCCGGTAGGTGACTATAGTGGTTAATGCTTTCCTTGTTCTATCAAACCTAGTTGTTTATTTTACTACACAGAGATTAAATTGAACAGCCAATAAATGTAAAGGAAAAGCTAAGCCCATCTCTATGTCCTGTGTGTAAGATGGTTTAACAGAATTCATTGTCAGGTCTTTTAAAAATAGAGCAACATAAAAACTAATAAATGCTACTTGCTCTCAGTCTTGATAGATTTTTTAACGTTCTGTTGATTCTCTGTGAATTTCCCATCATGTAGTCCTATTGCACTGACTCCCTGTCCTTTCATATTAGTCTTCTGGCCTTGCAACTCCCCCCAATATAAAACAAAAACAACATGTAAGCAAACAAAAAATCTTGTTGTGGAAGATTGCATTGTAATACCATGTGGGACACTTTGTACCACAGTGTACACCCTTTTGACCACACATCTTTACTTGCAAATGCTCATTTCTGTGAGTCAGTATTTTGGTTCAAGCCCTCTAGCCTCTGCTACACTGTCAGTACTTGATCCTGATGAGGACTCCTCTTAGACATTTAGTTGTTTCCCTGTGTCAGGGAGATTCTTAAGCTTAAGATCTGTAGGGTCAGCTTCCCCACATGTTCCAGCAGCCCCTAGATGGGGTGGATGCTGAGGCGTGCATGGTAGCTGAGTTGGTCAGTCTACCAGCTCTCCTGCATGTGTGTGAATCAACTTTCCAGCACTTGCTCAAGCTAGTTCACCCAAAGTAGCAGCAAGCAAGGGATGGGGCAAGCTCTCCTTCTCTGCTGGCCTAGGGGCAGCTCACTGGTGCCCATATCACCAAGAAGCTAGCTCTATAGTGTTGTCCAGGGAAGGTACAGAGCTACTCTTCTCTGTATAACAGCAGCCCCACTAAGGAGTGGGACCAGCTCTCCAGCTCTCATTTTTTAAAGAGAGATATTTATGACAGGATAGTATAATAAGGAAAATTGCCCTTAGCTTAGCAGAAGAGCTTGGTAAATGTTTAGAATAAAATGTGACAATTTCTGACGCAGCATAGAAGACTCAGCCATACAATGACACATACAATAATTTCTGTCTTTGTAATGCACATTTAGATACATATTATCTACTATTTATCCTAATATGAAATATAATGCATTAGTTATATCATTATATATTATTAGCTAATACATTAATTATGATAAAATTAATAGTGGCAACAATCCCAGGAATGCATTTGAGTAAAATTGCAGAGAAACTCATGTCTATCTTTCTTTTCTAACATAGTTCCAATTCACAGAGGAAATTATATTTTACTGGACTGTTTTAGTTGTCATAATGATTGCCTTCATAATTCCAGACTGTGTTGCTATGCCTGTTTGTTGACTAAAAGACTATATATATAAAGTCTTGGCTTTGTTCTAAGGGACAGTGTGAAACAAGCTGTATATATTATTCATTTTAAACTCCTCAGTACCAAATAATGATTAAGTTAGTCAATTATGATCATTTCCCTCTCCTTGTCATTGATTGAGTGATGTGACACACTTCTGGCAAAAAGATATCAAGAGACGTTTGCTCCAGATCTTTAGGATTAGGTTCTTTATTCCTCATAAGAGAAACAGAAAGGGGCACTCTGTAATTTAGTAACAATCCCGTGACATCAGTGTGACTCATAACTGTGGTAATTTCTCTATAATCATGATGAAAAGTCTACTCCTTGGGCAGTGATCAAGGCACACATAAACAAATGCATTCTTTGATCTAGATCAGTTTCTTCTTTGCTTTATACATATCAAAATCTCTCACATTCTAACAGAAAAACATCTTAACATTAACTCTCTGACACACAGAAGTTAACAAGCAGAATGGGTCATATAATCTAGATGATTTAAAGACAAAGAGCATAAACATCAAGTATTATAATTTACATCCTTCAAATACTGTCTGTGCTCACCTACACTTGCATCACTGAGTTGCAGCCTAGTTGACAAGAATTTGCTGACTCATCTGCAGTCTCTTTTTTTTTTCCTCTGCAACAAACAACACACATTTCAGAAAGGATTCTGTTTTTCTTACCTCAATATCTGCAGTATGAGAAATCCAGGGAAGAGATGACCTTCCATTAGAATGTTGCCCTTGACCATGCACTAAATTTATCAGTTTTCAGTGCATAGCTTCCTGGAGCTGCATAGTTTTTTTTCTAACTTAAACTCTTCTATATCTGAGAGCTGTCAGAAACTCTCCACTTATCAGTTTTACTCTTCCTCATGACAAGCACAATGGAAAGATAGCTCAGCATAATAACACAAGGGGAACTCTCATCTAGACTACAATATTTTCCCAATGTTATTAGTTATTTAAATTTGGTCATACTAACTCCAGTGACAAAAATCAATACTTTCTTCAGTATAATTAGTGTATCTACACAAATCTGTATGCAGCAAGCCACGTAAAATACTGTTAAATGATGGGGAGCTGAAGCTAAAGTCGAGTCTGTGCGGTGTTCAGCCACTCCTGCACCTAGTACCTGAAACTACCTTTCTATTTATTTCCCATATAACAACCTTCTATTTCTTCTACTTTTAAATGATAAACAGGAATAAGCAAAGGAAGAAGGGATCAAGGACAGCAGGCAGGCCTGGCAGATAAGTTGTACAATTATTTTATAAATTTTATCATTTTATGAACTATTCATTACAGAGTCTGTATTTTTCTGTTAACATTGTCTCGTGAAATATTATTCCTATAATATAGGACGATATATAACAAGAATATTAGGTAGTTCAGTCTCAGCTAAGCTAGGGAGGCAGAAATAAGTTAAAGACAGAGACCTAGTTGTTGTGGATACTTCATAAAACATCATGCAAGTTCTGTAAACTCAACAATGAGCATTCCTTATAATGTCCACTAGTGGGACAGAACTCAGAAACAACCATATCAATGCTAGGGTCTCCTTTGCCTCTTCTGGTTTAGATAGGAAGCAGGCACTGTATTGTCCAGGAAGCAACAATAATGAGAGGAATATGCATACGTGTTTCCTGTTGCATCAAGACATCTTCTCTGTCTGTCTTCACTTGAGTGTGGCATAGCAATAAAAGAGTAAAAATATTTAAGGCTTTATATTTTATTTTTTTGTATTTACTTAGAGTTCTTAAGTTAAACAACAACAAAAAAAATGGCTGAAAGTCCCAGTGACCAACTCTTTATACATAGCCTTTAGTATCCACAAAGGTAAAGGGAAAGATACAATGATACCTCAAATATTTTGAGCTACTATTGGAATCTGTCAGAGTCAGAAAGTACTGAGACTTAACATACAATTAATTACAGTGACATGTGACAGCATGGTCAGCAGTAATGTTCCTTCACTGCCATTTGTGAGAAGGGTCAATATTAGCATATGTGCTGGATTCCCCAAATGTCACAGAATAGTAACTGAAATTGGGACTTATAGAGTGAATGAGAATGTTCAAAGGGACAACACCAACTAGCTGTGATTTACATTTGTCATTTCATGGATAACCACTAGAGCCCTGTGGTGCAGACACACTTACAACTTTATTCATGATATATGGAAGCTGGTGGTTATAAACAAAACCAGCTCACAACAAAAAAAAAATGGTAAAATTTGAATCCATCTTTAAAATGTATAAGATCTCACCTGTTTATATAAATTCTGCAAAACCAAAAAAACCAAAACAAAACATACTAAAAAAAAATAAACATTTGAGATACCATAGCAACTGTTTCAAAAACAGGTATGTGAAAGACCCTTGGTAGGGGCAGATATTCTTTTCATTTTACGGAAGCTTAGGTTATCTCAGCTCTGAATCAAGGTCACTGAATTCCTTTTAAAATTGTATTATTGAGCATAAAGATGTTTTGATCAGTCAGGCTGTAACAAGATGTTCCTTAAGTTCTAGCTGTTTATGCTCAACATTGCTGGTGATACAGGATGTTGCTTCTGTCTTTTAAATTCCATTTTGTTTTTTTATTCCTACAATAGGCCATCTGTGAAAGCAATGCTGTACAAGAAAGCAGAACAGAAGGAAAGAAGGAGAAATGCACTCAGCCTCTTAATCTCTTATTACTGGAGTTCAATGATAGAGCACAGTTGGGTTGTCCAGAGTAGCCTCTCTCCCTCTCTGTCATTCAGACACGTGTTTCTCATTCTGTGCTTCTCTGCATCACTAAGCTTCATTTTGGAAGAGTAATCCAATGTGCTCCTACATAAAGTTATTGAAACGTGGGCTGATTCTATCTGCCAGCAGGTATTGCGTTTTAACAAGTCAAAATCTAGGAGCTGGAGAGATGGTGAAACATGATTGCTCTTCCAAAGGACCTGTGTTCAGTTCTCAGCAACTACATGGCAGCTCACAACCATCTGTAACTCTATTTCCAGGGAATCCAGTGCCTTCCTCTGACCTCTGTGAACACCAGGCACACACATACATACATACACAAATACACAGGGAAAATACTCATACCAATGTCAAAGTAGCCCATGCAGACACAGAGACAGTGTTCACTCCCAGCATTCCATTGAATGTGTTAACCAAAGAGCTAAAGGAACTGATCAACTAGGATTAGCAACTGATTCATAATTCTATAAAATTAGCTGAATATTCTACAGAATTTTGTTCTACGTTTGGAGAAAAATCTGAGGAAACCCCAAAAAACACTATCAGCCAATTCTTCCTGTAGTTGCTGGAGTTTTAAAAGCGTGCTAGAATAACTTAAAATTCAAATTTCTGTCTGGGTCCAGAGCTGATCCTGGGCCACAGAGATACATACAAAAATACTGTCAGTAGAGAGCTGGTCTCACAATTGTGCCTACATACCTGCAAGCACATAACTGACCCTTTATCACAGCTCTCCATACCTAAGTTCCTCACAGAAAGAACTGGTCTCTCAGGAGTACTGACATACAGGCTTGCAGGACAGAAAAGCCACATTCAAAGACAGCAAGACCAGGTAACACCAGAGAAAACCAGATGGCGAAAGGCAAGCACTAGAACACAAGCAATAGACACCAAGGCTACTTGGCATCATCAGAACCCAGTTCTCCCACCACAGCGAGCCCTGGTTACCCCAATACACCAGAAAAACAAGACACTGATTTAAAATCACATTTCATAATGATGATAGAGGACTTCATGGAGGATATAAATAACTCCCTTAAAGAAATACAGGAGAACACAGGTAAACAGGTAGAAGCCCTTAAAGAGGAAACAAAAAAACCCTTAAAGAATTACAGAAAAACACATCCAAACAGATGAATGAATTGAACAAAACCATCCAGGATCTAAAAATGGAAGTAGAAACAATAAAGAAATCAGAAAGGGAGACAACTCTGGAGATAGAATACCTAGGAAAGAAATCAGGAGTCATAGGTGCAAGCATCAAATGTTTACATAATAACATTTTGCAGACCCTTCTAATTTATTAAATCTTAATTTAATCAAATTAAATAATTTTATTTAAAATACCATCCAAATTTAGCATGATTCTTACTCCTAAAACCCAATCCAAATGCTTAGTAGTCAAAATAAGAAATTTTAATATATTAATTCAATGAAAAGAGTAAATGAGGCCTTTGTTTGATTTTAGACATTTTAACAGAAAGATTCCTGATTAAATATAATAAGTTGTACTTTCTATTTTCATTACTTCATGCCTTTTTATTCTTCCCTTCAATTTCTGATTGACTGATTCTTACATTAAAAATCCAATTATCTGTATGCAAGAGTTATCCAAAATATTTGTTAGTGAAATAGGGCAAAAATCATTTTCTTTCTTTAATCTATGTCTCCAAAATGGACAAGGAGGTAGGTCAAATCAAATGTAATTGTCTGCACTGCATTCTCTAATGGACAGACTTTTACACCTTAGACCTAATGTGTATACACAGGCCTCTTGAAAATAGCATGCTTTGAGCTAATGATGTGCGTGGCTAAATATTTTTACATTGGCATGACATTTATAAATTATATTTTAATATTACAATTATTTTAGACGATTGCCCTCAGTGCCCTTTTATTTGTAGAAAACATGAAGTACGCCTGGCCCACAGACACTCAGAACCCAAGATGGTCCAAATGGGACTCATTATGTTTCCATCCCCGCCCTGGTGCTGCTCCTCTCTGGTCTCTTGCTCCTCCCCATCACACAGGCCAACAAACTCCAGTCACCTTTCTCTCTGACCTCTACTGAAGCTCTAAAGACAATCAACCAAGTCTGCTTGAGTTTGACTTTGAGAAGTTTTTGGAGTTTGCTTTCTAATCCCCAGTCCTCACACCTCCCCCATTCAAGGAAGGCCTAATGTGCAAAAGACCGAAGGTATAACACAAAATCCTGTTTTCTTAGTTCCCAGGAAATGGGATGTCTTCTCTCCCAGTACACTTTAAACATTGCTAATATTATCCTTTTAAAACATACCTGTAACTAGATCAGTGAGGAAGGCAAAAGTGCACAGGAAATATGAAAGAGAAGGGGTATTGTGTATAGAAGAGGCTAAGTGCAAATGGAAGTCTAGGAGATAGAGGAGAAGGCCCATGGGAGATAGGAGGGATAGACAACCAAAACCATGTAAGAAATAGGTGACCTGTTATTCTATAAAGTAACCAAAAATAGAATAAAAATAAAGCATATAGATGAGTGTCACACTACTTGGAAAGCATGACCGCTAGAAATACCATTTACAAGCAGTGAAATCTCAGATTACAAGCAATATCTATGAGGGTGTTAGCTCTTCGCTCACTTGGTAAAGTTTTAACAATGTCCGAAAACATCACAGGCTGTCTATAAATACTCTTCTCCTTTCTTAGGTGATTTTCTTTTAATAGCTAACTGAATTGTTACCTTGTCCAAACAGAGATAACCTAACCTTTTCTCATAGCATTTCCTTCCATCATTGGAGGAACCTGGTCAACTTTGTTACACGAGTTCCTAGCAGTCTGCTTTTCCTTCTCTTATAAAGAGTGTCATCATTTGAGATACATTGAAATTTGTCAGACATGATTTTTCAAACCTAGCAAAAAGAGGCAGGGCTCTTTGAATGTGAAGACTTTGTCTTTTTGGTGGTGATTTGCTTCTACAGAGTACATTTTAGATACAGGCTTGACAGTCAACATTGTGCTTTTTCACAGTCACTATTGATGCTACACTGATTGTATTATAAGAAATAATATTGCTCAGAATGGTGTTTCTATGCTACAATGGCAGATAGCAATCTAACTGCAGTATTAAGAGAAAGTACATAGGTCTCTCAATGTGATAATATGATTTGCAATTTTTCAGTTATATGCTTTAGTATTATTAATCTAGTTTGCAAAAAACAAGAAACACACAGACACACCTCTACAGACACCAAGATGCAGACTCCCACACACATATATGTGTGCACATATATATAATACATACATAAATACACATACATGTATATCCACATATATATTCAAAAACCTAATGAGGAAAGATAGAGACAGACGGAGTTCAATTGGCTAATTTTCTGCCCAGCTGCCTTGATGAAAAATAGAGATGTTCTGACCTACGTTTCTATGTGTTAAGCTGCTCAAATATTCAGCCTTCTTTACTGAACCATTATGTCAAGGCTGAGTGGCCGGTATCTAGATTAGCAGACACTGTTCACCTGCCATCCCCTTTGTTCTCAGTTTCTAATGTGAAAGAAAAGAGATCTAAAAATAGACCAGAGCCTTGCAACTGACTTGAATACCTAAGTACACAATTAGATCATGGGAAATGATTAAATCATTTAACAGTTTTATGTAGCTCAAAACATAATAGATGCATGTTAAATTTCTTGCTCTTTCTATACCTTTCTATACTTTTAAATTGTTTAAAAAAACATTAGCCTCAAAGAAAAATTGCACATTTAACCTTTAAAAATCAAACAGTCTGAAGATTCTCCTCATGCTGAAGTGAAGTGGGAAATTATTTCCATTTTCATGGGTCACTCAAGCTTCAAATAACTTAATTTCATCTCCTGTTTAAGTAGTATGTGCAGACACATTTGTAGAAACACTTGCTCACAAAGTCTATAATGTTTGTAATTTGCTTTAGGATAAAGAATTGATGGGAGGAGAGGAGAGGAAGGAGAGGTCCACTCTCTCTCTTATATAGGTGATTTGTGAATTTCATATGAAGGCTTTTGATGTGGGTGATACCCATCCCAGAACTCCTCTAAGAACTACTACCCTTTCCTTCCTACTTCCATTGTCTCTTTTCTCTTTTCTTCTTTTCTTTTCTTTGTTTTCTTTTCATATTTCGAATGGCTAAGATCAGTAATTCAGATGACAGCAGATGCTGGTAAGGATGTGCAGAAAGAGGAACACTCCTCCATTGTTGGTGGGATTGCAAGCTGATACAACCCCTCTGAGAATCAGTCTGGCAGTTCCTCAGAAAATTGGACATAGTACTACCTGAGGACCCAGCTATACCATTCCTGGACATATACCCAGAAGATGACCCAACATATAGCAAGGACACATGCTCCACTATGTTCATAGCAGCCTTATTTATAATAGCCAGAAGCTGAAAAGAACCCAGATGTCCCTCAACCGAGGAATGGATTCAGAAAATGTGGTATATCTACACAACGGATTACAACTCGGCTATTAAAAATAATGACTTCATAAAATTCTTAGGCAAATGGATGGAACTAGAAAGTATCATTCTGGGCTGGAGAGATGGCTCAGCAGTTAAGAGCACTGACTGCTCTGCCAGAGGTCCTGAGTTCAATTCTCAGCAACCATATGGTGGCTCACAACCATCTGTAATGGGATCGGTTGCACTCTTCTATTGTGTGTCCGAAGGAAGCTGCAGTGTACTCATATAAATAAATAAATAAATAAATAAATTTTGAATGTATCATCCTGAATGAGGTAACACAGTCACAAAAGAACACACATGGTATACAGTCACTGATAAGTGGGTATTAGCTCCAAAGCTTGGACACCCAAGATACAATTCACAGGTCACATGAAGCTCAAGAAAAAGAATGTGGATGCTTCAGTTCTCCTTAGAAGGAGGAAATATGGAGACAAAGTGTGGAACAGCAACTGAAGGAAAGGCCATCTAGAAACTGCCCCACCTGGAGATCCATCTCATCTACAGATACCAAACTCAGATACTACTGTGGATGCCAAGAAGTGCATGTTGACAGGAGCCTGATATAGTTGTCTCCTGAGAGTCTCAGCCTGAGCCTGACAACTAAAGAGGCAGATGCTTGCAGCCAATCATTGGACTGAGCAGGGGGTCCCCAATGGAGAAGTTAGAGAAAGGATTGAAGGAGCTGAAGGGATTTGTAACATGGAGGGACCCGTGGATCCAGCTACATATGTAGCAGAGGATGGCTTTATTGAGGCTCAATGGGAGGAGAGGCCCTTGGTCCTGTGAAGGCTTAATGCACCAGTATAGGGGAATGCCAGGATGGGGAGGCAGGAGTGGGTGGATAGGTGGAGGAGCATCCTCATAGAAGCAGGGGGAGGGAGGATGGTATAGTGTTTCCGGAGGTGAAACCAGGAAAGCGGATAACATTTGAAATGTAAATAAATGAAATATACAATGAAAAATGGAAAAAAAATTCCTTTGGTTTATGTTGTAATCTTAAGGTGGATATTTTTAATAAAACCTGGACCACTGGTTTACGCAGAAAAAGAAAAAAGAAAATCCACCTGAAGTGCACCACCCAAAAGAGAAAGGGTCAGAGAGAAAAACCCAAACTCCATTTACTGGGCTGTTTCTGTGGAGCACTTTATTAACCTTCCAACTGACTGTCTTTGATTACATATCTATGTATCTATCTTCTTTCCCATTTATGTATAGCATGATACAAAATTTTACCAAATATAGTGGTAAATAGTTAAATTTAAATCAAATAGTGGTAAATTGAATTAAAAGATTAAAAGAATAATTTTTTTCAGGGAATATGAAGATCTAAATAGATCTATCCATCACAAACACAAACAGAGTAGATAAAACACAGATCATTTGGCATCAATTCAAGGGAAATAAGCTATACTAGTTATTTGGAGAAGAAAATGCGCATGTAGAAAATAATACGCAGTGATGAAGGATTCATCTCCAAAGGAGTCAGCTGCAGCACCCGGGTTCAGGTTGACATCCAGAGACGAAGCACACAGATGAAAATAGCCTCAACTCTACTCCTAGTGTTCTTGGTGGACAGCGTATCTCTGTGATGGGAGGAGATTGACAGAAACGCCAAGCACAGAGCTGCCTCCTACGCTGCCAGCATGACTCACTGAGAATCTACCCAGACACCAGAAAACAGCAGGAAGCATGCAGTGTGTTGTTCTGCCTCTGTCTGTCACAGATATCCAGGGCCCAGACTCTTTTAGGGTCTGTCCGTTACTCCACGACATGAGTTTGTTTTCATGCCAACTGTCAAAAGGAGAAATGGTAAGATAATCATTATTCCAAAGGAACAAAGAGAGGATGGAAATCTGAGAGGCAGTGAGGGGACAGGCACCGGGCTGGGAATCTCATGGTGGTAACTTTCTACCTCCCTCCTGCAGGCCAATAAATGTCATCGTCTCCCATGTTTCCATGTAAAAAGTCTTTTACAGATTGGAATTCTCACATACATACTCAACCAACAGTAATTACCAACACTACTGATCCATAGACCTTTATCAAAGACAAGGCAAAAAATAGAACAGAAAAAAAACAGAGAAATCTATCCACACTACATTACTGCATATTGAGATAGTCAGTGTAAAAATACATTTTTAAAATGATTTGTTTAAAGTTCAGAATTTTAAGAATGTTTTGTCATCATCAAAGACACAAGTATGCTTTTACATCATATGATATTGGATACTTTTCTAAGAAATAGTTCATATCTGAATATGTGTGTTTGTTTCAAGACTGTTTTAATGTATTAATAAGGGATTTGTTTCATATCCATGTTCATTTGCTATTATACCATCTACTCAAAATTCTTATGAAGCACCCCAAGGTAGGTAATAGGTAAGTGATTTAAGATAGCCTTCTCTTTCTTTAAATTATGTGGATAAAAGCAAATAGCAATTAAAACAGAAGTAGAAAAAGTAATTTATCTTGTGGACTTCCTTTGATCTTCAAGACATTGAAATATGAAGTCTTTGAAAGAACTCTAAAGGAAAGATTTGGGTGTTTTGAGCTTTTGACCATTGTTTATATGCTTTTCAACCCATTTCCTCTGTGCATTCAGACAGTGGGCCAAATTCATATTTTAATAGATGGTCATTTTTACTTGTGACTCTTAGAGTCTTGAAGGGACTGATAACAGTTTGGCACAACATCTCTCATTATACAAGAGTAAGTTGAAATAATACTACCTCATCATAGCTGTATAAAAACAAAATACAACTGCCCAGGACTTAATTAAAATGTATAGCCCATATGGACAACCCCTGCTGATTGCAAGTTTCCTTTGAGAGGTTCTACACTACAAGAAAAATATTAATATGTGTGTATCTGTGATATATACATACATATATTATATACAACATAATAATATTATATTATATTCATGTGAGAACATTCATGTATGAGAATATAGTTATTCACAGATAACCTTCAATATTGTCCCTAACCTTGCAACTATTTGATGACAGATCTGTTGATCCCATCTGCATATGACAAGCTGGCCACCAAAGATTCTTCTCTCTTAATTCTCAACTCACGCTAGGAATGCTAATATCATAGATGTGCTACTCCATGCAACTTTATGTGCATTCTAAGGGGCAAAGCCAAGTCTTCATGCTTATACAGAGTAGGCACTTTACACCCTTAGGCATCTTCTAGCCCCCAACCTAATTTTTATCTAATTAAGAATAGTGATGACACCATTTCTTGTCAAGATCCTAATGATATTGTTTGATCCTTTATGCTTCTTGGATATACTGATAGAAGGAAATGAGAATAATTCTTTCTGATAACAAAATTAAAGACAGGTTTTAAGCTTTTTCCATACTCCAGGATGCTTAATGTTGACTGTCTGATGAGATCTAGAATCACACAGGAAACAATCCCTGCCCTAACCATGGGTCCCATCACACCATAGATTGGGAACCTCAAAAGAATAAAGCAGATGAAATGGGCTGGGCACCAGCATTGATCACTCTCTGCAACCAGACCCAACAAAACCAGCACCCCATGCTCACACTACCACACTTTCTCTGCTCTGGTAGACTGCAAAGCCTTCCTTCCTTGTCCTGATCTTGTTGGGCGTTTCATGAAAGCAATGAGAATGTTGACAGGTATTCATACAAGGATGACTTTCTATCCCTATCTTCCCTTTGAAAGGTGAAATATTGAGAATTTAATTATCTAGAAGATTCTCTCATTTCTCAATGTATGTGCTCTTAAGATATATAATTTCAGTTTCTCTTCAGGAAATGAAGGCAAGGATACTAAGAATTATTTTGAAAAGTAAATCACACAGCTCTGAGAAGTATACTGTGTGATATTCTCTAAGGGCTGTTGGAAATAGGAATTTTAAGACCACAAACAGGTGCATACAAATATAACTAAACTTCAGAAGCCCTTGTGACAGAATTACTAGTGCACATCCCTCCTTGATATTCCATAAATAACCATTTCTGAGACCCTTAGAGGTGAGGCAACAACGTTTAAATGTTAAGAACGTTCTTCTTATTGAAATTTATGGGAAAACCAAGGCACTATTGAAGCAATAGGGGAAATTTGGTCACGTTTTGTATTCACTACTGGAATTGTAGATTGTTGCCAGTAAGTAAAGCATGTCATTTAAATATTTACTCAGCCAAAACCTGATAACCAGTATTTCATTCTTTTATTATATTTTTTGAAACTTCTGGAACTGCATGAGGCATTCTAGAACTCTGATTTTTTTTTCTTTGTGAAAGCTTCAGAGTAATATCCTTGAACCTCTTTAATGCATTTCTTTCAGGAATGGTAAAGTTCCCTTTATACAAATGGACCGCTTGCATTAACCTATCAAAAGAAATGCTTGGCTTGTGTCTCTTAAATATGGTTTTATGGATCACAAATTTGGATGCAGTTATAAATTGAGGTCAGGTAGTCAGTCAGATAATGAAATGAATATATTCATTTTGCACTTACTTGTGATTGTTGGAATATTGGAGAGGGGGAAAGAGATCAAGCCATGATACAAACATATAATCTCTCATTCTCTGATATGCTCTTATTGAATTATTATTTACTCTTCAATCTCTCAGTTATGCTGTATCCAGTTGTGTCTGCCTGAAATTCAGCCAACATAATCAGATGAGCTACGTTCAGAGAGGCAGCCCCTCCATTCCATACTGCAGCCATGTGAGATAGTTAAGGTTTGTCTTGTTCATAGTGCTTTTCTATATTGTGTGCCAGCACCGCTGTCCCGACAGTCTACCTACTCACTACCATCTCACGGCAGTATTTTATTAAATGAAGGTATGCACATCATTGTCTTTTGTTTTAAAATGATGCATTCAGCACCTTTGTAAGACTAAAGTTTAAAATACAAAAGACTTTGATAGGTACAGATCAAACAGGGCAGGCCTCTGATATGTTTTACTGCAATATTTGCTCTCCTGGGATGTGTAGCCCATAATATCCCTAAAGTAGCCAATGTTTAGATATGTGGTAAAGTGATAAATATTTTATTCTGACTTCAACATTCCTTTATAGATAGGTGTCCATCTAATACTGAAGCTCCTTTCCAGCCAAACTATTTGTTTAAGGAGGTATTTTGTGTGCAATATTTAAGATGATCTAAAGCAGCTTCCATTTACCTACAGAGATATCAGTGAATACCAACTTAGAGGCATACCTTAAATATAATGGAATGTTCCTATCTAGAGTTATCATAAAGATTAGCTTATATGCTAGACAAGAAGCCACCAGCAACTAACAATAAAGCATAGCAATAGTGGCATGATGCTGTGATAGAAGCTAAGTGGATATATTTTCTCTCTCTCTCTCTCTCTCTCTCTCTCTCTCTCTCTCTCTCTCTCTCTCTCTCTCTCTCTATCTATCTATCTATCTCTCTACTATACAGTATTCATCCTTACCCTTAGGATGATATAAAGCAACACAATGTCTACATGATAAGAAAAACAAGATGTGATCAGTGATATAGTGTTGGGAGGGTGTGGTGGTTGACAGTTTATCTGATCACAGAAATGCTACTGTGAGACAATTGACAGGTGTTGCACACAGTATTTGTGTGCTCCACAAAGGGGCGATTCACATCCTGAGCATACAATATTTCTGCACACTGCTCAGACCACTGAGCAACTGAAACTTATGAATTATTTATTTCTGTAATTTTCCATTTATCATTTTCAGTCTGTAATTGATCGTGGGTAGCTGAAACCATGGAAAGTAAAACCAGAGATAAGGAGTGACTCTTGTAATAAGCAAGAGCATTAAAATGAAACATACATAATTTTAGCATAGAAATAGGGTTAAATCAGACTGTGTATTTAAAATGTAATTAAACATATATTTCTTTTAGTATCTGTAATAAAGCATGTTTAGTCAAAAATTCTGAATTAAAAAGGTAAAATACATTTTCTTTTAAGGTCTCATGAATTTATAGGCTTAAGGAGGCTCCTGGTAGCAGACTGGAGTACATGTAAAGTCAGGAGTATATTCAAAGGACCCAGGGGTTGAGAATGTGGTTCAGTTGTTGTAGAGGTGTGAAGAACTTAGTTCAAACCTTCAGCATCAATTCAATAAACTGGTGTAAGTGGAACCCAGTGCTGAGGAGCAGAAGCCGGAGGATCCCTTGTGCTCTCTCATTAGGCAGACAAGAAAGGAGAGCTTCAGGTCCTGACTCAAATAGTAAACTGGAGAACAGTGGAGAAAGTCAGCCAGTAAACATCTAGTCTTTACACATGAATACATACCACCACTACCAACACATGTGCACAGGAACACACACACACGCACACACACACACACACACACACACACACACAATCAGTAGGTTTGCCTAATGGATAGTACTAACATTCATATATTTGTGGTTTTCCATTAGAATAAATTATGTAGGAATTTTGTGTTATATATTTTGTTGTTCAAGTAAAATCATATTCTTCAATGTACTTGACTAAATATGTTTTAGTTCAGGGATTACATATTTTACTTAAAATGATCAAGTTATCTGTATCCTCATACAGAGGAATGATTGTTCCTCATTTCCATGATGTTTTCTTTCCATAATTTGTATTATATGTTAAAACTATGATGAGTGATCAAACACTGGAGCAAGAAATGAAGCCAGAGCTAAACACTTCATATTCTCCTTTGCTGTGGATTGGATTTCAAATAGGCCCCTCATTGTTTTGTATAGAATTGATTTTCTATAACTTTTTCTGGATCATATGCACGAAAATGATTAAAATCGTACACAGACACACACACACACACACACACACACACACACACACACACACACACACACACATTTCATTATTTTATAACTACCATGAACACTCAGCCAAATAGCCTCAGTGCTGTTGTAAATATATAGTGAAATAAAAATTTTTCAGTTAATCCTCAGAATGTTATGGCTCCCATCTATGGCCCAATATGCATCTGAGAGCATGGAATCCAAGAGTTCCCATCTCCAGGCCATGATGACATGAGAGTTCCTGTTTTCCGGTAGAAGCCCTGGAGAGATATCTGGATAGCTGTTTTGCCTGGACAGCAGCAAATAAGGAGAGCACCAGTTCTCTAGTTTGCTCAAGTGTTAGCCCACCCCCTAATTAACACGATTGCTGCTTTATGTTATATTCTGGACTTTAAATAGTTTTCTTTGTCTAACTATGCAGAAATTCCTTTGGCTTTTACTTCTCTGTGCTTAGTTATTCCCAGAATGAAACTCGGGGGTGGGGTGGGGGGAGACTTTGTTTTCTGGACAGAATTCTAATTGAATCATTTGTCTCAAGCAGTATATGTCTTTTAGTTTTTCAGACTCTGAAGTGAAAGGGGCAGTGAGTTGTTCCTCTAGCCCATATCATTTCATAAAATCTCTGCCAAATTCATGACACCCACAAAGCAGATCATTTTCTTCTTGAATATTGGTAAACACTACTAATCATGCTCACAATTGACTGTTGATTGGATATATAGGCATCCACACAAACATACACTTATACACAATATGTACTTATACATGTAGATATATATAGGCTCATATGCATGCATACAAACAGGTACACACAAATATAGGCACACACGCACAGACTCACAGATTATACACACATTCACACACTTATACACATGCAAAAACACACATAAGTATGTCCACAGATTCATACATATATACATATGCATGCTCATACACAGACATAGCAAACATATGCACACAGGCATAGACAAGCATACATGCATATATGTATACACATATGTACAGATATACACATATGTGCACACATATATGCACATATACATGTGCATACATAGACACACACATGCACACACACTCAATCCTGAAGACTAAGTCGAGGTCTGACAAGCATTAGATAGGTGCTTTACTACTGAGTGAGATTCAGACCTTCTTTTTCCTTTTTTTAAAAGCATGGTTGCACTGAGCTCGCCAGGCTGACAGTGAACTCACCTGTAGTCAAGACAGACCTTGAAATTGTGGTTCTACTGTTTTGACCTTCTGAGTGTGTGGAATTATAGCCTCAGTCACTAGGGCTCAAGTCTTTTTTCTTACTTAGAAGACTCAATTTCCTTATTCTAATTCACATGCACAGGCTAACCTCCACTTTCACCTCTTGGAATGTGCTCTTCCAGATTATTTCAATTTCCTCACTACTATACTTTTTATTCTTCAGCCAATCTGAGCAAATAAGAGTTTACAGTCCATGACAAGATGGGATGTTAAGTTCTGTGCCTGTGTTCTTATGCACGGTCCAGCTGACATACTTTACTTTTAATGTTGGTCAAAATCCATGCTTATGACAAATCTGAAGTGTAGGCCTTTATTTTGCAAAGCGTACTTTAATAAGTGTACTTCTTTAATCTCTCTTCTGGCCTACCACCCACCAGTGGTAGTGGAAAGAAAAGGTTAATAGGACCAAGGAGGATAAATGTACTTGTTTAGAAATAGTACTTAGGTTAAATCCAACCTTTGTTGTCAGGATATCAGTAGTTCAGATCACACGAATCAGCTACAGTAGCTAGCAAACACTATTCATAAATCAGCAATGGAAGCTTGATCCAGAAAAAAATAGTAAGGCTCTGCCAGTCAATCTGATTCCACAAGAGCAGCAGCACCAGAAGATCTTTGATACATTTCTCTCTGCAAAGTCAGGACAAATGACAATCAGTAAAGAGTGGCAAAGTGAACCAATACCAGTCAATGTCATCTACTAAAGAGAAGAGAAGAGAAGAGAAGAGAAGAGAAGAGAAGAGAAGAGAAGAGAAGAGAAGAAGAGAAGAGAAGAGAAATTGGTCTGACTGAAATGGAGAAGGTATGATGACTGGGAGCAAAAAGAGTCCTCATCAATTCATCTCACTCTGTCTCAGATTCTCAGAGGATGAGAGGATGGATTGCTTGGAGGGAAACTGACCTGAGATAGCCTTAGACATGTTGAAAGGTGGGGCAAGATGGAATTAAGAAGCCTGCCATTCTCAAGACCAGATAAGTAGGGGAAAGTAGGGGAAAGCTGACCCAAGTTAGGCAGGCAACAAAAGGCGTGATCTGAAATGAAAGAGGAGAGATGAAATGCCTCCATAAAGTCTATGACAGCAAGATGATGGTGGAATAATGTCTTAGTGTTGATAATTACAGAAGCACGATGACAGAACAACGTTTCAATACTGACAACTACTTTCTGTTGAATTCCAGAGGGAAAATAACTTTGGAAGTTACCTCTTAATTAACTAATAAATTAGAATTTTCTTTGTTTATCTATACATTGGGTGGATGTAATTGTCACATGGGTGAGCATTTCAAGTTTGTGTTGCTGGTGTTTAATTAACTTCTTAACTGGTGTTTAATTTTGCAATTTCTTCATAACTATTATTGTCTAGTTTCTTCCATATTGTTATACATTTATTTCTGTTTGTAGTTTGCTGGGACACTAAAGATCTCCTCCACCACTTTTGGCTCTTAAAATCTTTCTACCTTCTCTTATATAATGATCCCTGTGCACACGGAGGAGATGCTGTGACATAGCTGTTCCAAATTATTACCAAGCATTAAATAACATCTTATTCTCTGCACAATGACCAGTTATGTGCATCTCTGTGAATTATCGTGCACTATCAAAAGAAGCCTTTTGATGAGGACTGAAAGATACACAAAAATGAGAGTATAAACTTATAAACTGCTGGGGCAGAGAAAATATATTTCTATCTTAGTCTTGAGGAATATAGACTAATGAAATTCCTGTTTCAGAAACAGAGTAAAGGTGGCATACTTGCTTCTTAGAGCTAAGTCCTTTTGTTGTTGTTGTTTTTTGGTTTTTTGGTTTTTTTTTTTTCAAGACAGTGTTTCTCTGTGTAGCCCTGTCTATCCTGAAACTCACTCTGTAGACCAGGCTGGTCTTAAACTCAGAAATCCACCTGCCTCTGCCTCCCAAGTGCTGGAATTAAAGGCATGTGACACCACTGCCCAATGAGCTAAATTCTTATTATCAATCTATTCTCTCTCTCTCTCTCTCTCTCTCTCTCTCTCTCTCTCTCTCTCTCTCTCTCTCTCTCTCTCTCTCTGTGTGTGTGTGTGTATGAGTATCTGTGTCTGTGTGTCTGTTAATCTGTGTGTCTGTGATGGTGTCTGTTTCTTCTGTTTTTGGTTTTACTACTTAGTCAAATTTATTTATCTATAAAATAAAAACACCAAAAGAAACATGATTGATCTGAACTGAGAGCTGACTTCATCACAATCATAGTGCTAATTTCCTTATGAGCATCCCCTCATTAAAAAGTACTCACCATGGTCCTGTGAGAAAAGCAGCTCTGCTACTGTTTGAGTAATGATGTGAGATTTAATTTTAATCTCAATAGCCAGTGCCAGAATTCTACTTATAAAAGTAACTCATTCTTGAGTTGAGGAAAGAAGAAATTAAAGTACCCTATGGGAATAGGTATGAGAATGGCAAGAGCCCAGGCAACAAATAAAGACATAGGAACTCATGTCTAAAGGTAAGAGACACAGAGAGGAAGTGACAGTGATTTTTTGCTAAAATAAGTATTGTCAGAGGTCAGATGATGCAGGAATGTCACATTCCTTGTGGAGTTACAGCCTGAGATGTGTGAACAGAATCTTGCCCTGTCTGGCATCCTATGAAAAGACTTCTTTCATGTTTCATCGTTACTGTGGTTTAACAACAAACTTTATAAAGAATTATACTTCAGTCAGTGAAGCTTTTTACATTTCTTTGAATCATAGAAGAGAGCAAGTTTTATAAAGGAAAACAAGGAAATGAGCTCACATAATTAGAACAATGTACCGGACATTCCAAATAAGAAAATGATTGACTCAGTGGTAGTTATACCTAGGGAAGGTCTCTGTGCTTTCATGGAATTAGGCATCAAACCGAGAATCATTAGATCCCCAAGATTTAGAGAAGTATAATTGCTCCTGAGATTGCAGTTAGGGAAGAAAAAAGCCCTAGTTTAAGGACCACTCCCTTGGATTCAGCATTCATGTGCTAAATGAAACAGCAAATAAATGTAGAAACATAGCAAACACAGGAATAGTTTCTCACAGAGACAGTTATGTGAGACCACCATGGGAAGTGTGAACCTCCTTATGCCATCAGTGCCCACCATGGGAAGTGTGAACCTCCTTATGCCATCAGTGCCCACCATGGGAAGTGTGAACCTCCTTATGCCATCAGTGCCCACCATGGGAAGTGTGAACCTCCTTATGCCATCGGTGCCCACCATGAGAAGTGTGAAACTCCTTATGCCATCAGTGCCCACCATGGGAAGTGTGAACCTCCTTATGCCATCGGTTCTTCTATTCCTTTATAAAGTTAGGGGCAAGTCCTACAAATCTCAGATAGTCATTTTAATTACACAGAACATGTACTTCTAGTATATTTAATATCACATTTATGATGTATAATATCTCAACCTAAATACTAATGTTGTCATTTTTTATATTGCCTATAAAAGCACAGTTTGTCATTATGATTAACTTTTATAGATTCAAAATCTTTCTTTTATAAATAAATTTCTTACAGGCATGGTCTGTATATAATAATATATAATGTTTGGTGTACATATAATAATTGAAAATTCAAATACACATATTTAAGATAGTTTCAGTTAGTCTGTGTGTATGTGTGTGTGTTTGCACATGTGTTTTCAAAAGACTAAAAAATGACATAGATTTACATAGATGATAGTACCTGTTTATATGACAAACAACGCAAGGCATAGCATTCATTTGTTGGTAGTGACACTACAACAAGCACTGTTATTCCTGTCATGTAGAATATGACACATTGTATCATCTGTAGCACAAAATACTTTATAGGACTAAGTAACATCAGGAAAACATGCATTTTCCCTTCTGTTAAATATTATTTTAAAGTCTGTTTCTATAAAGTAGATGACCTACTTTCAAACAGTATGGCCTGTTAAGACAAAGGCAGGGTTGCACATTTCCTGTTTACTATATCATGGTTGCATCAAAAAGGCATGGAAAAATTGATCTGTATTATCTCAGATTCTGCACATGTTCTCCATGATTCTTGCTAAGTGGCAAATTAAGGACACATATCTCAAATTACATGTCCAATATTACTAATGAACATGTATATGCTAAATATATAAGTATAAATTTATTTTGTTACCATTAACCAATGTGTCAGAAAAGGAATTATTATGACTAATGTCAATTTAAAATTACCTATTTATTATTTATAAGTATGTGTGAGAGCAATTATGTGTATGCAGGATCCTACAGAGACCAGAAGAGGGTATCAAATATCCTGGAACTTGAGTTACAGGAAGGTGCTAGAATCAGAACCCAGGACTTCAACTCTTAAGATGATCCATCTCTCCAGCCCAACAAGGGAAGATTTAGAAGTCCATTTACTGATCCATCTTGGGTCTCTAGAATTTTTGTTTGCTTCTATTATGAACTGAATGTCTTCAAAGAAATAGGTATTAATTTCATATGCTGAAGTTCTAAACCCAATACTCTTGGGTGAAGTCTCTGGATAACATTTAGGTTAAGTCATGAAGGAGAATCCTGAATCTCTTAAAGATTGAACTAAATAAAGGCCCTGCTAAAATAAACACACCCCCCCCCAATCTCTGAAGAAGTCCTTCATTGACACTCTTCTTTAAGCACCTAGATCTTGAATTATTTACTTCAGAGCCATAACAAATAAATATTTTTACTTAAGCATATAAAATGTCAACATGGTAGTTTATGTTAACATTTTGAACTAAGATATCTGTCATATTTTTTAAATAAATTGTATTTATTAACCTAAAGGTACAGTAAATTAGGACTATCATTTGAAAAATATTATTATATCTTTCTTGTCTACTACATTTCTTCCTATGTCATAATCAAATTTAACTACATAATAATTTCTAATGAGACAAAATATGCCTTGCATTTAAAAGAAGATAGTCTTTTCCAAAATCAACTGAAGAAAAAAGCAGGAAATCTTTACATTAAACAACAGTCATAGGACACTCTAACACTTCATGTATCTTTGGAAGCAAAGTGAATTAAAAGACTGCAGGAAACTCTGTGTATTATTTAAGGAACTCCACCAATATTCTCATACTGATTTATATTGCAAACTAGCTTTTCATTTTAATTATGAAGTGTCATGTTTATTGTGTAAGGAATGTTGTGTAATGTTATATAGTGTTCTCTAGAGTAATAGTATAAGTAGAACATGTACATGTGTCTACTCATGTATCTGTGGTAAGCCATTCATTTTGAAGAATTGTCACACAAGTGTATGGATTGTATCATGTCCAGTATCTCCACAGAGGGATGGCAGGCTCAAATCCTATCAAAAAGTCAACACTGAAGTTCCTTTTGAAATGCCCTGTGAGGAATGCCCTTCTCCTGGTCAATGTAAGTCTTCTCTTCTGTTCACAAATATGAGTTTTCTATGTGCTGTTTCTCCATTCATACATCTTAAGGTAGACACAGTAGCTACATGTACACTAACCCCTATTCTACCTGATTCAACTACTTAATTCCAAAGTGTACTTCAGAATTTTTCTTCTGGAAGATTTTCATAAGAGTCTTTTGAGTAAAGTTTAAGTGCTCGTGGGGACAGATGAGTCACAGAGAGTTTAATAACAGATATATCAACATTAGTTATTGTCTTTATCCAGAAGCTTCTTAGCTATCATAATTAAAGACTTTTAATTTAGTTTTTGTACTTTTATCCCAAAATTATTCTTATGCCAATTACCATATTGTCATAAGTCTTAGTTTGGGTCACTCTCATAGATTCCTGAGAGTTCCCATTGTCCTAGGTTTCAATGAAACTATGTTAACTAACCACGGGCAAGAAAAAGAAATGCTTTATTATCCGCATTATTAGATAGTAACTACTTATTCACGTATAATTTTCTAGAATATTTGATTTGTTTTAATTCTTTTTTTTATATTTTCTTTTTAAAGGAACTCATTGTGGGAAAATTAAACATACAAAAATTATTATGATAAAGCATCACATACCAAAATGAGATTATGATTATGGGCTCATCACTCTGTCTATAATCTATCTGTCTGTTCATATCTCATCTATATCTCTCACTTATCTATTATCTATATACCATCTACCTGTATCTATATACCATCTACATATATTCCTCTATCATCTATCTATCCATCTATCTATGCAATCTCCTTCCATTTTTCCACCAATGTAGAGATCTTATTACCATGATTACTATGCATATGCCTATAGCACAAAACAGCCATCACCTGTCTATCACAGCTAAAAGGAAGGCATTCAGCCTCTAAAATCATCATACAGAGCTCTAAACTCCTCACATAATATTTTGTACCCACACAAGTATGCGAAAGAATCTCGGCTGGGCCCACTGTCTTCTGTAGAGTGCTGTTCGTCTCTAGCCTCCTTTTTTTGTGAGTCCTTCTGCCTTTACTTATTTAGGGGTTATTTATGATAGAAATGGTTCACTTCTCCCTTAGTGTTCTCAGGTTTTACAATTTAATGAGTGAGTCTCTGTGATGTGATTTAATTCTTCCTTAGTCTTTATTTAAGATTAACTCTATTTGGGACTTCTTTTTTTTCCCATCCAGAATGGGTCACCTATTTAAAATCCTGTACCCTTCACTCCTAAGGAAAGGAAATATGTGTTTCTTGCCTCTTCTTGTGTTTGTCAACTGGAATAAGCACTACCTCAATCTATAGATCGTTACAGGAAAATTTTTCACTTATTCTCCATTATTCATTAATTATTTTATCAAAACCCTATATATTTATCAGGAAAACAAATGTCAGTAAGATTGTGCAGTGGGTACAGAGATGGCTCAAGGCTTAAAAAATTTTGATGTTCTTCCAAAAAACCCAAGTTCAGTTCCTAGCAACCACACATGCAGGTGAGTGTGCACACACACATGTGTGTAAAGCAAAGACCTAAAAACAAATATTCTACTGATTCATTCTTTTATTAAACATATTATATTAAAACCTCACAAATGAGACATTCTCTTAAGAGTTGGGTATGTAGAGATTAAAGGGACATAATCTCAGGTCACAGTTCATTAACGTATTGGTCAATGAACTATGCATAAATATATTAAAATATGTTGGTATTCATATAGATCATGCAAATGGAGAAAGGATATAATGATAGAGAAACAAGTAATAGACTATTTTGGAAGAAATATTGCTCTATAACATTATGACTCTCTGTGAGCTTTTTTCCACATTGCTTAAATTTTTTTTAAAGAAATTGGAGAACACACATGGTATGCAGTCATTGATAAGGGGATATTAACCCAGAAACTCGGAATACCCTAGACACATTTCACATATCAATAGATTTCTAAGAAGATGGAAGGAGAGACCCCTGGTCCTGGAAAGACTGGATGTAGGGGAACGCCAGGACAGAGAAATGAGAGGGGGTTGAATGGGGAAAAGAGGGAGGGAAGGGGGCTTATGGGACTTTCGGGGAGGGAGGAAACGGGAAAGGGGAAATGATTTGGAATGTAAATAAAAAAAACTTAGAAAATAAAATTTAAAAAAAAAAGAAATTGGAGCAGGTTATGAAGGAACAAAAATAAGAGAAAAATGTGTCCACATAGTATTCCAAAAGAACAACTGTTATTACTTTCTCTCTTTATTATATTTTTAGTTTCATACAGTTACATCCTCCCTCTTTAAAAATGATCAGACACATTATTTAGAAAGTGGCCATGTGTGGTGATGACATTAGAGCCAAACAGTGGGTTACCGTAGAGGCTGCGCAGAGAAAAAATGCAGGCAGTAGCTAACAGATTAAAGAAGTTCACTTTCTATCATTTCCCCCCAATATTTTTATATAGCACACCTTATCTGATTTGTCAGAATTTTAAGACTATTTCTATCAATGGGTAAATAACGCACACTCATGCCAGTGGATTGATCATCTATTATTAAATGATTACACTGGATTCGATTGATCACTCAAAAAGTATAATAGAAAAATCTTTGTGATTATAACTTATTTTGCATTTACTATCATTCCATCTGAGGAATGATCCAAAGAGCGTTGCTTACAGCAAGTAATTTGAATATTTCTGTTTCTTGATTGTTTTTCTTTCAGATCAGAAAAAAAAATTATTTTATTTCCTACAGAAAACTTCAAACTATTTCAGACTGTAAAAGCACAAAGTTGCAGACCTGGCAGATCATAATGAAAATGGCAGCACTGGTCCATTTTTATGAAAGTTACAGCATTACCAGTGAGTGGAGGCCAGAGCATCATGATAGAGTGGTGACCAGGAATCACCAAATGACTGCTAAGTTATCGTTGAAGGAGTGCTTTCAGGGCATAATCAATAAAGGAGTGGTGGTCTTCCTAGGATAGGTTTCCATTTTTGCCATCATAGGATGGTGGGAGAAACAGATGCTAAAGAACAATCAGATTCATAGCCACCCCCAACCCTTTAAAATGAGCATTAATCCATTTGTGAGGGTGAAACTCATCAGATGTCATTACTTTCTGTTTTGCTCACTTCCCCAGACTCTTTCAGAAGTGATTGAGGTTCCAACACAATTTGCAGGATGATATTCAATCCAGCAGAGTATTTTGCCAATGGTTTAAAAATCATTTTCCAGTTACATCTATTTTTCTCTTTGAAATAATGAAATTGTCGAAAACTTGTTTCACATACACTTCTCTTGATTGTGAGCCAAGAAAAGGAAATGCTTAAATGATATTGTCCTCTGCTTTTATCAGGGGGAAACATAATTCTTATTTAGACATAAAAACTATATTAAAATATTCAATGGGATTTTATAATTATATCTAACTACATATGCAAATAATTAAAATACTCACTTTATAAACACGATCCAAGGGTCTAAGAACAAAATGTTTAGCATTAGGAAAGTTCACTTAACACCAAGCTGATCTTGGATGAGTTACTTTCCACCAGCCAACTAGTTTCATCCAGGACACATCTACAGACTGTAAAATGAAAAGGTTTCTTCTTTGTGCCTAGAGATAAAGGAATGGAAACACTAAAGTTGTTCACCATCATGTCTTTGCACTTGATAAATGATATCTTTACTTTGATAAGCTGAAAATTATCTGTTTTCTACAGAGCAAATGACAGGCAAAGCAAATAACTCTACACATAGGCTCTAATAGGGGTGAAAATGCTCTAATCAAGCTCTTCACTGCCTCCCAACCACATCTTGGCATGTACCCTATGAGAGCGAAGAAGAAATGTAGCTCTAAGTCTCCTTCTCAGGCTAATCACAGTAGCAAAGCACACTAGGAAAGTTCTAATAGATGGTTGAGTAAGACTGTGTGAGCCAAAATATAAAACTGTTGTCCTTTGAATGGTACAACTCATCTTATTTTGTTTGGGAGAAGAACATAGCAATATCCATATCCTGGCCCTTTTGTGAAGCATTTCAACACTGTTATTTAAGATTTCAGCTTATAGCAGAGTCTCTAACAGAAAACATCCTTTCTGAACCACATTGTAGACTATAACCCTTAATTTGCTACCTAGAACATATCAGGAAAGAACTAGGCTGAGCTCTTCTGTCTCCATGAGTTCTCAACCTGCTCGACTGAAGGGAAGCCGGCTACAGCAGCACACTCTGAACCAGCTAAGATACTAAATTTATTTTCTATGGAATGGAGATCACTACCATGTTAGAAAGTGATAATTACAAGTTTGAATAAGTAAAATGTCTATGAAAATTGGAAAACCTTCCTCAGTTTATGCATCTTTGGGGGATCTTTGATTTTCCAGCTTCTTTTCATTTTAATTCTAATTGGTCAAGCCTCCTCTCATGGCCTAACCCCAATCTCTTTCCCTCTAAGCTAGTTAAATAGTCTTATCTATATTACTTCCCTTTTTGCTTTAGCATAACATGCATTTAATTACCCTCCATAGTTATTTTTTCTTTAACTATTTCCTTCCTGTTTCATGAGTCCCACCATGTTGTTGGCCTTTGCACACAGTGGCTCTCACATAAATATATACATACAAGTTACAGTCTATAAACAGATATAGAAGAGGGAACTGTGGTTAAGGATAACAAATAGGTCACTCCATCTCATAAAAGCATATGTTTTAGTTAGCGCCCTTAATGTCTATATCACAGTGGGTTTGTATACATTATATACATATAAATATCTTTACAGTATAGATATGTACATTTGTTGCTGGTTACATTGAAAAATTAAATTAAAATAAATAAAGATGGCCTTGGAGCCACATCTAGTATACAGATGTGTTTCTTTGACATGACTACTATTTAAAACATTTTAAAAGTACCTTACAGAATTATTTTATTAATGAAGTATTAAACACAGGAGTCTTATTAAAGTGCAGAACTTATGAAATGTCTCATCAATTAGATGTGCTTACTGCTCTTGCAAAGGACTTAGGTTCAGTTCCCAGCACCCATGTTACATGGATCAACTCAATAAGAGCCTGTAATGTCAGGTCCATGGGTACAGGGGACACAAAGCCTTCTTTGGGCCTCTGCAGAAACCCACACACATATAAGACACAAAAATAAAAATAAATCTTTAAAGTACATTTTTAAAAGTTCAGAACTCATGCCTCAGTGATTTTGCAATCTTGTGAGAACATTGGGGAACAACTCTCACTTGGAATGGTCATTCAGATTGTCTCTACTAATCTTTCTCCTGCCTGAAGCAAACACAAAGGAAAGAAATGACTAAAACATTTATTTTGCTTTATTGCTTTTATGAAAGTAAAAAAAGACAAATCTCTACTCGGCCATTTGTGATTGTTTCATTCAATTTTCTACTCTTGTTTTAATTAAAGGACTAAACAACGCAATCCATGCAGAACATGTGAGACCCCATTAAGATTGGTAGAACAGAATAGATTCCTCTGAGTAAATGAATAACGAATGTCCTTATGCAATATAATTTGTGCGTGTCCTCAGTACCTTGGGATTCAGACTTCCTCTTCATGCTTTTCTGAATTTAGTAATTACCTGGGCTAGATCAACCTTCAATGCAGGCCACATGGCATGACATCCAAAAGTATATTGATACCACACACTGTACTGAATGGAGGAAAGAAGAATAAGGAAGAGGAAGAGGAGAAGGAGGAGAGGGAGAAGGAGGAGAAGAGGAGAGGAGAGGAGTGGAGGGAGAGAGAGAGAGAGAGAGAGAGAGAGAGAGAGAGAGAGAGAGAGAGAGAGAGAGAGAGATATTTGGGATGATAAGGAAAGTAGCATGGATCTAAGAGAAGGTGAAGAGATGAATATTACCAAAAATGTACAAAATTCTTAAACAATTAATGAAAATGAGAAAGAAAAAAAGAAATATACTTGCAGGATAGAGGAAGTGAGGACACTATGGTAAACTGACTTTGAGTTTAAAGCCTACCAAAAGATACTGCCTATGACAGTGAGAGAAGAATAACCTCCAGACATTCAAATGAGTCTCAGGCATCTCATAACCAACCATGAATGTATATATATTATCTCTCTGGATCAACAGTTTTCAGTCTGTGGGTCACAGCTCCTCTGAGGAGTAGAATGACCCTTTCAGGGAGGACCTTATTGTATATTCACAATTCATAACAGTAGCAAAATTACAGTTATGAAAAGGCAATGACAGAATTTTATGGTTCCAGATCACCACAGCATAAGACACTGTATTAAAGGGTTATAGCATTAGGAAGGTTGAGAAATACTGATCTAGATGTACAGCTTTCAGGTCTTTAAAGTGAGATGGGAAGTTTAAAGCAAAATAACTTGCTTCATTCATCCATGTCATTGAGATAAGCTTTGTTTACACATTCAGACATTTCTAGAGAGCCCAGTAAGATTTCTTCTGCACTTGGATGTAGAGTTCTGCAGAATGATTTGCTATTGTAACTGAAAGAAACTCCTCATGTGTTTTCTGGTCCAAGCATTTTTATTGGAGATGTTAGGGTCACAATTGTTAACTGCTTTGCTGATTGCTTCATCTCACAAAAGCCAAAAGCTTGATATCTTACATACCTTACATTCTACTATACATGAATGTATGTATTCATATGTACGTGAATCCGTGGAGGACAATATGCAGAGGACAGGGCTCAAGGTCAACTGTTCCTCCTCAGCCACTCTGCTCTGTTGTTTTATAATTTGTTTATGAGACAAATCTTGCACTGGATCTTAAATTCACCAGTTTAGATATATTGATTAGCACAAAGATGTTTCTGTCCCCACCTCCCTGGAGCTGAGTTTATAAGCACATGGTAATAAGCACACAGAAGTACACCCAATTTTTTTGCATACATTCTGGGATGAGAACCCATGTCCTCATGCTTGTGCGAATGGCCTTTACTAAGGGAGTCACCTCCCCAGCTCTTCATAACTTGTTAACAAATGCGACAAAAGTGGAGTGTAGTTCCACTCTCTTTCATCTGAATAACTGGCAGTCTGATGGATGAGAAGTTCCATTCTTCCATATTGAGAAAAGAGTTTAATTAATATATTCTAAAGTGGTTATCACCAAAGGAAATAAGGACCATTTGAAACAAAGCTGGCATCTCATCTCATTGTATTTTCCTCTATGAATGAAAGTTCTAATCTGCTATTTAATTGGGATTTATTTTAAATGTGCAAATACTAGATTAAAGCTTATCTTCCAAAGAAAAAGAAGATAATCAAGGATCCCTCATGAAGCACAGTGGGCTTTTTTTCTTCTAGAGAATCTGCTCCTAGAGTTGATAACAGGGAGGGAAGAGTTTCTAGTTCTAAGAAGACAACAGATGTGCCTTTCAAGGTTGATGCTTTCCTAAACTCAAATAAAGGCTAGAAATCCATACATGTCTCATTAAGTGCAAATATGCTACTGTTAAACACACACAAAGCAGTTACCTTGAAATTCAAGCAGGGTATGAATCGAGTTAGTTAGCAAGGATTTAATTGGAGCATATTTGATTTTATTTTGATTTTAAGAATACCAAAAAAAAAAAATTTAGTAATGTATCAGACTTGTATTTAATGGGTTTATTCAAATGCCCTTGCTGGATGATGTCTGTTATTTGATCCATTTACTTTGCAAATTCATTGCATGGAAATGGATGTGTAGTTTTATGAGTTCATGGTAGTTTCATTTTTCTTGTATTCCTTAATTACCTTGTTTGTTTTATACCACTAACATGACGCTGTATCATTCCTGTTAGTGTTCACAGGTTGCGACACACATGTGTCGCAAATCCTGACAGACAATAATTAAAGTATTTAAATAAAGTTGTGTCTGTGCTACAGTTCTCTGGTTGAACAAATTTGTAGAGCAAGATTTTATACTGATCTATAATTATAGCTGCCAGTGACTGGCATGATCCTTACTGAGTCAGATTAATTTACACATTAAGCAGCCATCTGCAGAAATGCTCATAGACCTCATCTGCTGTGCTGTGTATCACATGGGAATTCTGAAACTTCTTGGCCACTGGGGAGCTCTCCCCACCATGGTTGCAGGCTTCCAGTTAGGAACAAATTATTCCCAACATTAACATCCTTTTCCTCCTTACTACGAGGTTGCCTAACGACCCAAGGAAAACTATATAGTACTTCGGACCACTAATGGCAGTGCAACTGATAAGCTGTGGGCATCTGCTTCCCTTTCTTTAAATAAATGCCTTTGGCTTTATGTTGAACAACTAACAGGTCTCATGGAGCAGAACAGATATCATCATTTCTTTGAAAAAAATAAATATCCTCTATATTTGGGCCACAAATAGCTGCAAAGAACACTGTAAATCTATCAGGATGTTTCTTCAAGAGAAATAAAAATCACACTCACAACATTATATCTTGCTGTTCCACAGGAGGCAAAATTATTTCCTCATGCACAACAGAGATAGGTAGGAGAGAGAGAAGAGAGGAAGTTACTTTAGACTCCAAAGTTAAGTAACACAGTGATGTTTAAATTAAAATGAATATTTATGTAAAAAGACTTTATCAGTTATTACATTTGTAGCATGTCAAGCATTTAAAAGTATCTAGATCAAATCTGATCAAGTTGGTTATTTCCCATATTATGTATCTAAAACCATTAAAAGCAAAATGATAAGGCATACAATGAATCTATTGACCAAAGAGTGATTTGATTTTAACTTTTAGATTTATTTTTTTTTCTTTATAATTCTATGAATGTGCGTAATGTGTCTCTGTGAGTTATTTGCATGTGCCTGAGAAGAACAGAAGAGATCTTTAGATGCCCTGTTCTGGAACAATTTCTTCTTATTAATACTTCTTCTTTATCATAAATCTAGAAACATTGTAAGCACTTTTACATAGGTGGTATTTATTTGTATTATTCTATAAATTTTTCATTTCAATTGAAAGATAAATCTTGCATTTATGCATGAGTTACACTGTTTTGATACAGGTTTAAATTGTAGAATGTATAGAGAAAATACTTACCAAACTGATCACCCCACAAACTTGTTCTTTACTTGACAGCATCTTAAAACTACTTTCAGCAATTTAACCAATAAAATGCTTTACTGTTGATTCATTTATCAATCTGTTCAATTTTCATTTGAATAAAGCAAGTTCTTCATCCAGAAGCTAAAAAGAAAATTTACAAAATATTTTTTCCTTTAGTTTCTAATCAGACAAAGTTACATCTATAGTTAGTATGCCCACTGAATGCAAGCAATATGGCGCCACAGAGAAGATGAAGCCCAGCAGGACATTTGGCTCTTACCCCAAATAGGAAATGAAAATAGTTCATCAGTTTTATGGACAATAAATGAATGCCTCCTAGGAACACTGGTTCTTGGCAATCTTCTTATCGCATGTCTCCTAACACCAATGAGGGCTGTGAGAAATATACAGTTTTCACAAAAAGATCACGTTTGTGATATTTTCTTTGAAATGTGTCATTTCTAACACACTGTGTTTTTATCAGAGTGGTAAAGAACGGTTAAGCTTCTGGGCATTCTGATGAGATTGTAGGAACCCAAAATTCACCTAGGGAAAGAATGTACTATCCATAGCTTCTTGCCTTTGAAATAAAATGAATGTGCAAGCAAAAATTTAAAATAATGGAAGAAGCTGAATTTCCCAGGATTGTCCAACATCTAAAGGAAAAACAAACAAAAAACAAAATGAGAAAATATGTAGAACCCACTGTTAACTATCTGATCACTTTATAAAAGTGTATTTGATCTTCAGCACCAAAGACATTGCATTGCAGGGGGAAATATGCTTTATTAAAATAGAGTACATTACAGTGAATTGCTTGCTTACTACATCTGTTAAATATCTTGCAATAACAACAGCCCAGCATTTGCTAATTTTCTGAGATTTTGATGCTTAGAAAAACACATTTAAAAAACATGCTAAACTTTCACATTGCATAGCAGGTGGGTTAATTAATATCGTTGTGTCTTCGATATTCCTGACTTACGTTCCTGAATAGTGAATCGCCTTTGCTGGCTTGATTTTACCAGCTTGATGTGATCACTGTAAACATATTTTATTAGATCAAAGCTTCAAAACTATTTCATATTTCATGTCTGTAAATTGATGCAATTCTTGGTAGAATCAGGAGAGAAAATGAATACTGAAGTGACCAATCCATCCAGCAGAACAGGAAAAAGTATAATTATAACAAATTACTGATCACTACAGAACTCTCTAATCTTTTTTAGGAACCTGTACTAACCTGCCAAAAAATTTAGATAGACACAATTTTGTAGACAATAATAATTATAAAAGGCCAGACAGATTTTCACAAACAAAACTATCAAGAGGTGATCTAACTTTTAGAGAGATGCACAGAGAGGGCCCAACATCAACATCACAGCATTCTCACCACCAAGGGTTAATTTGGATTTAATCACAGTCAATATTTAGATAAGTATAATTCATAGCTTTGATGCAACTGACTTAAAATTTTCAGATTCCAATACTTAAATCATTTTTGTGCAGATGAGTGAAGTCCAATCTAGATGAAAAGGATGAGGATGGCTTTTTTGGACATCAGTGGGAAGAGCAGTCCTTGGTCCTGTGGGGGGAAAAATGACCCAGGGTAGGGGAATTCAAGGATGGGAAGGCGGGAGAGGGTGGGTGGATGGGGGAGCACCCTCACAGAGTCAGGAAAGGGATGGGATAGGGGGGTTCCAGAGGAGAGACCTGGAAAGGGGATAACATTTGAAATGTAAATAAAGAAAATATCCAATAAAAGAATAAAGAAAGTTTCTAGTGGTGAAGTACAACCTCTGCTGTGTTTAGAGTGTACTTCCAAAGTCCATGGGTTAGAAACTTCCAACTCTATTTTCTCACTTAATTTAGGGTGGGATATTTACAAAAATGATGAAACCTAGTCTCTATACATTATGGTTTATGTGCTTATTCATAATTTATTTTCATACCATTGGGGTGGGAATATGACAATAAATATATTGTTGCCTATATAAATTTCCAAACATGTAATAAAAAAAACAAATTTATGACTGAAATAGAAAGAATATAATCTATATTGCTATGCAAGAGGCTTCATATTGCAGATTGTAGCAAGAACTTGAAAGGTGAAATTAGAATTGTCAACAAAATTTTAAAACACAACTTTCTTAGAATTGCAAAATTTGTTGGCATTTCTACTTAAGATATACCTACATAATTGCCAGCATAGAAGTGAATGAAATCTTTGAGTGTTTATGACTCAATCTTTTCATGGGACAAAAAATGTCAATGTGGCAATCCATTCAGTACTTATAGGTCCATTTATTAAGGACCTATATATAGGCCTGTGTAGTCTAGCCCCATAGTTGCTTTAAAACTTATAAAATTAATTATTATTGTATCTGTAGGCATGCTTTTCTGAGAATGCAATAGCATCTGATCTTTTTCTCTAGTCTCTGTCCTCCACTCTTCCTGTGCACAACAGTGATAGTGTTTAGCTCTTGACTGTAACTCACAGTGTTCAATACCTATTCATTTTGTCATTGCAAAGTATCGCACAATGGCATCATTTTGCAAATAAAGAAATTGTTTCCTAGTAGAGTTAAATATACCTGGGTTAGGGGATGCTGTTGATAAATAAACAGAACTGCAAGTTTATGATAGTTCTACTGAGCTATTGGAGTTTTTTTTTTCCTCCTAGCAGTGACATTTCAGAGTACACAGTCTGGACACCTTGGCTCTTATGGAAATGTTGTAACTGTTGAAAAGGCAACTACAGCCATGGCTCCTGCATCTGTGCACTCAAAGAATATTTTATTTGAAAATAGGTGAGAAAGAATGAGCTTTGACCGAACATGTTTTGAGAGACTTCAGAGACTCAGATTCATGTTTCTAAAACATCCAGTGGCCATGAAATATCCTGGTTTGTTCCAATGTGTGGGTAAGTAGCATCCCTGATTGTTCATTATCCAGACTCACTCAAGGAATGAAATTACAAATAATGACCAGTTCATCTCTGAGTGTCTATTAGTGACAACCTAGCATCTTTGTATGGATGCATTCTGAAACAATAATCCAAGGACACCAAGAAACAGCTGAGGACTACAGAAGTCACAGCTACAAAGATGGCAGACCAGAGTAAGGAAAATAAATAAGAACAATAGAAATGTGAACTACACAAAAATCAGAAAATGATGTATACCCAACTAATAATATTTGTTGGTAACCATGTAATAATATTTGTTGGAATTAAAAAGGGTCTGAGAGAGGCTCCCTCTAATTCAAGGGTTCTCAACCTGTGGATCACAACCTTTTGGGGGTTGAAAGACATTTTTACATAGGTCACCTAATACCATTGGAAAACACTACATTAAAATTTATGACACTAGCAAAACTACAATTATTAGGTAGTAACAAAAATAATTTTATGGTCAAGAGTCTCAACCACCTGAGGAACAGTACTGAAGTGCCGCAGCATTATGAAGGGGGAGAACCACTTCTCTAATCCTTTTCTCTTGCTGGGTCTCTGTTCTTTCTCTATCTCTTACTATATGTTCCTCTCTTATAAGGAAAGCATAAAATATCTACTAGATACTAAATGAGTGTCAGTCAATATTTGTGAAAGCATGTAAAATATTCCAGTTTCCTGACCTCACACCCATAGCAAATAGGGCTCAGTAATTTATCTCACCAAATATCCATACTAGGTCCTGCCCACAACACTATTGAGTTCATCTTAAAGTGTTGCAGATCAGTCATTCTCTCAGACAGTATATTGCCATATCTAGTACTTTGCCATTACATTAAGACAGTAATGATTGTGTGCTTGTAAGGTGCCAGACTATGTCCCAGACAATTCTGCATGTATAAATTGACATAATAAACTATTTCTGCCTTAAATTATCATGGGGAAGGAGGAAGAATAAGAAAACATCTAGAATAGTGATGTTGGAAATGCCCTGTGATGGAAAAGCAGAGCTGATGCAGTGCATCAGAAGAGATCGATGATAGATTTGTCATATCAGACTGACCAGTATATTAAACAATGACATTTGACCCAAGATTTGACAGTGATGAGGGAATTAACGTAAAACAAAGCTAATAAAATGGGAGAAGAGAGGTAATGGGATGAAGGAAGCAAGCAGTGGGTAGAACAGCAAGGACAGAAGTCAGACAGGTGATATGGCATTCATTGTGTGATATAGATTCTAGGGACTTAGTCTTTCACTGAGGAGTCCGTAGAATCCCTGGAAAAGTTAGTGGAGAATCCTTTCTGGAACTACACTGCAGGAGGCAACAGTAGATGGACAAAGGCTTGTTGAGTTTATTCTAGACCCCTCAAAATCTGTTTCTTGTTTTTCCTATAAAAAATAAGCTTTATTACCTCCTGGTCTTTACAGCTTTCAGTCCATCCATCATCCTGACATCAGTCGTTTTCTGAAATACAACTTTGAACATGCGACTCGCCCGTTTCAAAATTTCAATGGTGGCCTGTTGCCTACAGAATTATGAACAGTCTCCCAGTACAAATGTCTTCAAAATCTGACCCCAATCTATTTTTCCAGACTAATCTCCAAGTCCTTTCTCCACCCCTGACGTTTCTGCTTTTGCTATGAAAGGTCAGCTGTTATTTCCCTAGCACACCATGCTCCATCATGCCTCTGTGCCTTTGTGCCTGTCATTCCCACTGCTAAGAAAATGCATTTCTGTTTTTCGGCCTGGTGAACTTTAAATTTTCTTATTGAGATTCAGCTCACTCCTGATCAGCTCTGTGCAGCCTGCCTATGGCTGCCTTCATCCAAGGCTTCTCTCCTGGTTTCTGTGTCTCTTCCCACTCAGCCCTCCCCATCCTTTAATTACAATGTACTCATCCTACATCTGGATGAGTCATGACCTTCCTGAGGCCAGGGTGTATCACCTATATGCTTTTGTACTTCCCTTCTGTGTGATAGCCTAATACCATCAGGTACTCCATTGTCTTATAATTTTGTTTTGAAAATGAATATACAAAATCAGTTTTAATGTGAAGATCTCACAGCTAGTATCTATACAATTGTTAAATGTAAAGTTCTTTCCTTGTGAACATGGAGTGACATACTAGTTGAAGGGTGTTTTCATAGTTATATTCATGTTCAGGAACATTGGTTAACCCAAACTTAATGAAGGTAATCTCCTGGTTGTATGGAAAAGTTCAGTTCCGATGGCATTTCTTGCTAAGATTTTTGTTAGAAAGCTAGTCGATGGTAATTAGTACAAGTACAATGATGATTGAGTTAAATTTTCTGCAAACAAAAGCATTAAAATTTAAGGAATATTTATATATACAATAACTACCTTCCTAAATAAGTGATAGGGTAAAAGGTAAAAGGACCCTCCAGTGCCAATCTCAGCAAATCATCTGTACACATAGAAAATATAGAATAAGTCCCCCAACAAGTAAATGACCTAAGTGAGGAAGAATATAAAAATTTCAGTGAGAATTTAGATGCTTTATTTTGTTATTTTTTTAATTTTATGGTAGAAATAGTTTAACATGATGAAAAATAGGTAAATCAAAATTTATCAAAGCCAGGATCTCAAAATAATAAAGTATCAATACAAGAAAATGGCTATATTATTCCAGCAATGCCTTAAGGAAATTTGAAAAAAAATAAGAATGTGACAGCAATCTGTGGTTAAAGGGGGCACTGTGTCTAGAAGATATGGTGAAACTTGTAGATAACAAAGAAAAAAATCAAACATCTATGACTGGATAAAGCTAGTCCCAAACCAGGTCGTAAGGAGAGCCACACTCCCTTAGAAGTAAAAGGTACCCTTTAAAATAGAATATTCATTTTACTGATAAATTGCTCAGATGGTAAGGGCACTGGCCACAAAATTTGATGTCTTGAGTTGGCTCTTCAAAACTCACATACATAAAAGAGAGACCTGACTCCCATAAGTCATCCTCTGACCTTGACACATGGTATGTATTTATTCTCTCTCTCTCTCTCTCTCTCTCTCTCTCTCTCTCTCTCTCTCTCTCTCTCTCTCTCTCTCTTTCTGTCTTTCTCCCATTCTCTCTCTTTCTGTCTTTCTCCCATTCTCTCTCTCATACACACATAGTCTAATAAATGCAAAAATTGAAAATAGAAAACATTTTTACTATAATAAATACAATTAAACAATATTATTAAATATGAAATCCTTAATGCCTGCATTTTATATACACACTAACTTTATTATAATGTCTATTTTTTTCATCATGTCTTACTAGTGGGTATATATTTAAAGCATGATATCAGTATGTCAGAACTAGGGGCTTCTATATTCACTATAGCGTCCCTCACTCTAGTGATTGCATGGAACTCTCAAAGTGTGAAGCAGCTCGTGAGTGGAGGGTAGACCATGAGACATACATCTTGTAGAATAGGCCTAAAGATTATGAATAACATGAGTGGTATTGGACATGAGGTTTATTTAGGGTTTCTATTGCTGTTTCTATTTCTATTATTCCATAATAACTCTAATAAAGAAAAACATTTAACTGGGGGCGTGGCTTAGAGTTCAGAGGTTTAGTCTATTATCATCCTAGTGGGAATCATAGGGGCATGCAAGCAGACATGGTACAGGAGAAGGAGCTTAGAATTCTATATCTGGATCCACAGGTAGCGGGAAGAGAATGTCATACTGGGTGTCTTAAGCTTCTTAGACCTCAAAACCTACCCCTTAGTGACCTACCTTCTTCAACAAAGTCACACCTACTCCAACAAGGCCACAACTTCAATAATGCCACTCCCTATGGCGAAGCATTCAAACACCAGTCTATGGGGAGAATACCTATTCAAACCACCACAGATATCATTAGCAAGCTATGTAATTCATTCATGTAATACATTTAAGTGTTGTCCTCACAGAAGTTCAGAATTGTAGCATGATTACCAGAGGCTGGAGACTGTAGAAATGGGAAAAGCAAAGGCAGATTAATGGATGCTAAATCGTAGTTAGACAGAAGCCAAATGTTTTGTAATACTTTCTCATAGTAGGGTGACTATAACAATACTGATAACAGCAACAATAAATCCTGTATTTTGAAAAAGCTATTCGATGACACAGTGTCTGATGCCTCAGAACTGTGATCCCAGCTTCTTTTGGGACCAAGGCTAGAGGATCACATACTCCAGATCTCTCTGAGCTGTATACAATGCTTTCATGATCAGGTGGAGCAAATTATTGAGACCCTGTGTCAAAATGAACAACTAAGGAGAAGGCTGTGTTTACAGTCTGTTGACATAGCATTTGCCTAGCATGACTGAGGCCTAGTGTCTAAACACCAAGACTGAAAAAAAAACCCAGCAAAGATCCAGAAGACAAAATCTCTGTCCATAATGAAATCTCTAATCATAAAGAATTGAAAAAATATTTGACTATACATATATTTAGCATGATTCAAACTTTACATTCAGCAGAATAGCACCTAATATATATATGATTGTCCATACCACAAACTCTCTCTCTCTCTCTCTCTCTCTCTCTCACACACACACACACACACACACACACACACACACATATATATGTGTGTGAGAGAGAGAGAGTCAGGTTTGAATTTCTATTTCTATCTCATTACTCATTATTTATCTATTCAAATTTTCTATTTATCCATGACTGTGTGTGGTATATTGTTTATGTATTCATTTTTGGTCATTCATATTTCTAGTTTATAATTGTTCACAATAGTCTCCTAATATTTTAAAAGTATGCACATCAAAACTTAAAGTAGGCAAGTCGGTGTTGAATGAATCAAGCAGTAAGCTATTACACACCAAAGGAATACTCAACAGAACAGAATAAAATAAATATTTGTTAGCCATTCATCTGATAAGCAAATCAAATCCAAAATATATAAGGAGCTCAAACAATTCAACGGGAAGAAAACAAATAACCCAATTAAAGATGAACAAAGATATGAATAGACAATTTATCCAAAAAAAAGTACAAGTAGCTAACAAGTATAAGAACATGTGTTCAACATCAGTAACCATCAGGGAAATGCAAATCGCAGCCACCATGAAGTGTACCATTTCAAACCTGTTAGAATGACTGTATCAGAATGATAATGGCTAACAACTGCTGATACAAACCTGGAGAAATGATTAAGACTGTACAATCCTCAAGAGATATAAAGAGACTTTGTCACTGTGGAGAACAGTGTAAACATTCTTCAGAAATTTAAGGATAAAAGGACCACTCCACTTCTAGGTATATATCCAAAAGCAAAATTCATTGTGTAAAAGTGATATCTACATCGCAGAGGGCATTGTAACACAGTGTGCAATAACCAAGACAAAAGAGTCATGTCTAAACACCCATGGACAAATTCATGAATATTTTTGCTCTATTTCAACTTTAATAATAAAAATCCCTGACAAAATCAACTTAGGAGAATAGCAACTTATTTTTGACTTACAACTCCAGAAACATAGAACCTAAGACAGTTAAAAAGGCTTAGTAGTTTCATTGTTTTTAATTGCAGAGTAGTATTCCATTGTGTAAATATATCACATCTTCTGAATCCATTCCTCCGTTGAGGGACATCTGGGTTCTTTCCAGCTTCTGGCTATTATAAATAAGGCTGCTATGAACATAGTGGAGCATGTGTCCTTATTGCATGCAGGTAAAGCCTCTGGGTATATGCCCAGGAGTGGTATAGCAGGATCCTCCGGGAGTGTCATGCCCAGTTTTCTGAGGAATCGCCAGACTGCTTTCCAGAGTGGTTGTACCAGCTTGCAATCCCACCAGCAATGGAGGAGTGTTCCTCTTTCTCCACATCCTCGCCAACAACTGCTGTCTCCTGTGTTTTTGATCTTAGCCATTCTGACTGGTAACCCAATCACAAAAGAACACACATGATATGCGGTCACTGATAAGGGGATATTAACCCAGAATCTCAGAATACCCTAGACACAATTCGCATATCAATAGATTTCCAAGAAGATGGAAGGAGAGACCCCTGATCCTGGAAAGACTGGATGCAGGAGAATGCCAGGACAGAGAAGCGAGAGGGGGTTGAATGGGGAAAAAAGGGAGGGAAGGGGGCTTATGGAACTTTCGGGGAGGGAGGAAACGGGAAAGGGGAAATCATTTGGAATGTAAATTAAAAAACTTTAAAAAAAAGGCATAGTAGAAGGCAGAGAGGGATTGGCAGTGGGAGAAAGAAGCTGCCTGACCACAATGTGGTCACACGCAGGAAGAAGAGAGAATACAGAGAATGAAGAGATGTTACAAGACCCCAATTCCAGTTTCTAGTGATTTTCTTCCTCTAACAGAACTCTCCTTCTAAAGGTTCTATAGGCTTTCTAAACATCACCAGCAACTGGGGACTCTGTGTTCATACACATGTAGCTTGGCACATTAAGATGAGGATGAACTTGGTGTATTATATTCAAACCACATTAGAGAACATGGAATACCTGGCCAACTCTTCAGGAATTTGGTTTGATCTACTGTAGTCCTCTTGGTGTTAGCCACCATCTACTCTCAGATGACCCCAGCTCATAAGACAAATATTGAAAATAAAATATAAAATTAATACAGTGAGCCAGTATTTCACATAGCATAATTCTATCCCAAGTGTCTTTTAACTGACATTTGACCACTTTCTAGGTTTGAAAAGTAAGTCTATGTACATTATGGGGGAATCAGGGTTCATCTTTCCTTTGTGTTTCATGGATCCCTCTCTTTTAACTCAGGATTCAGGGTCCGTGTATTTGCTGCTGCCAAAATACACTTCAGTCATTAAGTCATTTACAAACCTGAACTTTGTACAACTCTGTTTTGGCCATCTTCTTTCTTCAGCTTTTATGGATCATCTGCCATTGGCTAGGTCTCACAGACTGTATTTTACTGATTTGATAGAGATGATAGAGTGTTATTTAGCCTTAGCAGGGGAATATCTTTCTATATGCAGTAACATAGACACACAGAGGTACTGTGCTAAGCAAACCAAGAAGGAACAATTACATGTGAAATTAAAAGGAGAAGCACTTGTCCCCACAGAAGCAGACTATCTCATGGTACTCTTCAAAGTGAGAAGAGCTATGTTCATAGATGATGAATAAATTATAAAAAATCTCATAAACAGAATGTTAAACATACCAATAGTTCACGTTATCCCTGAAATTTTTTCAGAAATATTAATTAGCTGGATTGTGGTAACCACTTCAAAAGTTTTGTCTTTCTCAAATTTTCATGTTGAATACCGTAAATGCTTGTCAAATGTACTTCAATAGCATAAATAAGCAAATAAAACCCTGACACTAAAGGTTGGGAAACTCTTTGCCAGTGGGAATGTAGAATTAATCATCTCTGGAAAATGGTTTAGCAGTCTGAAAAAGTTAAAAACACAACATATGTTCTAGCTATTTTATTTCTAGCTGTGTGATCAAGATGAGTGAAAGCCCAAGTTCCCATGAAAATGTTTATACTAGTATTCATAGCTCATCCATGAATCACAACATTAGCTTAAAGTAGAAGAAACCCAAATATTTGATAATAGGTAAATGTCTAACAACAATTACCTGCACTCATGCAGTGAGAAAGTATTCACAGTTAAGTGGAACACTATATTAAGACATAAAAAATATGAATTAATCCCTAAATTCCATCCTTCCTGAATGAAGGCATCCAGACTTCAAAAAAATAAAAAAAATGTAAAAAATGCTATTATGAATAAAGCTGCTATGAACATAGTAGAGCACATATGCTTTAGGTAATGGTGGAGCATCCTTTGCCTATATGCTCAGAATAGGTATAGCTGGGTAGAATTATTTACAGTTTTCTGAGAAACTACCAGATTGATTTCCAGAATGGGCTTGAAAGTTTGCAATTCCACCAGCGATGGAGGAGTGTGCCTCTTTTACCATATCCTCGTCAACATTTGCTGATGCTAGAGGGTTGTTTGTTTGTTTGTTTGTTTGGTTTGGTTTTTTATGTAATGATTATGATGTTGCTGACACACCAAAATAGGGTAATGGATCCCATTACAGATGGTTGTGAGCCACCATGTGGTTACTGGGAATTGAACTCGTGACCTCTGGTAAAGCAACCAGTGCTCTTAACTACTGGGCCATCTTTCCAGCCCATCACTTGAGTTTTTGATCTTAGCCATTCTGATTGGTTAAGTTGAAATCTCAGGGTCATTTTGATTTATATTTCCCTGATGACTAAGGATGCTGAATATTTCTTTAATCACTGCTTGGCCATTCACAATTCTTCTGTTGAGAATTTTCTGTTTAGTACTGTACTCAATTTTTTTTATTTTTGTTGAGTCTAACTTCTTGAGTTTTGTACATAGTTTGGATATTGATCATCTGTTTAGATGAAGGGTTAGTGAAGATCTTTTCACAATCCGTAGGAGACCATTTTGTCCAATTGACAGCATCCTTTGTCTTATAGAAGCTTTTCTTATTCATCAGGCCCCATATATTAATTCTTGACTTTAGTGGCTAAGCCATTGGTATTCTGTTCAGTAAATTTTCTTTTCTGCCAATGTGTTCAAGTTTGTTTCCTACTTTCTCTTCTATCAGATTCACTGTGTCTGGTTTATGTTGAGGCCTTTTATCCATTTGAATTTGAGTTTTGTGCAGATGATACAGGTATTTGCATTCTTCTATGTGCAGATATCAGTCAGCCAGCACCATTTGTTGAAGATACCCTCCCTGTTCCATTGTATGGTTTGGGCTTCTTTGTCAAAAATCACTGGAAGCAACCCAGATGTCCCTCAACCAAAGTATGAGTAAAGAAAAAAGTGTAGTATATTTACACAATAGAATACTATACCAGCTCTTAAAAACAAGGATCTCATGAATTTTGCAGGCATATGAAAACATCTAGGAAATATCATCCTGAGTGAGGTAATCTAGTCCCAAAACAGCATGCACGGTAAGCACTACTGATAAGTGGATGTTAGCGAAAAAGTTAAGAATACCCATGGTATACCCCCAAAATCCAAATAAGTTAAACAAGAAGGAAGGTCCAAGTGTAGATGCTTGAATCCTACTTAGGATGGGGAAGAAAACAATCATGGTAGGCAGAGGGAGGTATCTTTCTGGGTGGGTTAGGAGAGGGCTAGAGGAATAGGGGTACAGGATTAGGCATGGGGAGACAAGAGAGAGTCCTAAAGCACCAGGAGAATAAATGGAAATATGGAGGTGTCAGGCATCAGGGATGAAAGGATTCTCTAGGAAGTCCCAGAGACCCGGGATGTGGAATGCTCCCAGGAAACAACGCAGATGACCTTAGCAGAAATGCCCAACAGTTAGAATATGGAACCTGAAAAGACTATGTCCAATGGCTAGACAGGACCCCCACTGGAGGGATGGGGACACCAACCCACTTACAAAAACTTTTGAACCAAAATTTATTCTGTCTAAAAGAAATGCAGGGACAAAGATGGAGCAGAGCCTGAACCAATGGCTGACCAGTGACTGCCCATTTTGAGACCCATCCCATTGGCAGGCTCCAATCCCCCACATTATTAATGATGCTATGTTGTGCTTGCAGACAGGAACTTAGCATAGTAGCCCTCTCAGAGGCTCTACCCAGCAGCTGACTGAGGCAGATGCAGATAACCACAGACAAGCATTGGACAGAAGTCAACGACCTCTGTGGAAGAATTAGGGGAAAGATTGAGGTCCTCAAAGACATGGCAACCCCACAGAAAGACAAAGTGTCAACTTACCTGGACCCTGGAAGCTCTCACAGACTGTATCACCAAACAAAGAAAAAACATGGGCTGACCTGAAGCCTATGACACCTATGTAGCAGAGGGCTGTCTGGCCTCAGTGGGACAGGATGTACCTAATTCTGCTGAGATTTGGTGCACAATGGTGGGGGAATACATGGGGGATACATCTCTCAGAGGTGATGGGGAGGAGGTGGTGGGAAGAAATCTGCATGGGGGGACTGGGAGGTATGGTAACATTTGGGATGAAATTAATTAATTAATTAATTAAAAAATAGGGCACAGATTAAATAGTGAACAAGTTTGTTAAGTTCTAGAAGACATCCATTAATCTACATTTGCAGAGAACAGATCAAATGTTATCTGTGGATACACTAAAAGAATGATAGATTCCAAGGAATGGAGACCCTTTTTAGGTCATAGAACTGTTAATAATTTGATGTTTTTTATAGATCAATTGCATGCAGATTTGTCAAAATCCATCACATGGAGCAATTCAAATATGTGTAACTTAGTTACTGTCGATTTTACAAAACTCAAGTTGCTCAAGTTTTTAACTAGAAATATTAGGAAGATAAAGCCATTCAATTAACCACTATCATGTGCTATAGGAAAAAAGTAGGCACTGGATGGAGGAAGAAGCAGGAGGAGTATGCTTAAAACCTAGGAAGAAAATAATAACTCCTTTCAAAGATTAAAATCCAAATTCGAAGGCCTTTCCTACTGACCTAGACTCTGCTACAAAATTCTTTTTTTATCTATTATATGACTTAGTTGTATTCTTACACATGGACACAGACACAGGTATGCGCGCACGCATGTGCACACACACAAACACACACACACACACACACACACACACACACACACACATCTTCACAGGCTCACACGATTGTGCTGGTGACAATGTTTTAGGAGGTTCAGGAATCTGAGCTGGGTGAGGTCTTGCCAGAATAAGCTGGATAAACCTGAATAAGGAATAAGTGGACCTTGAGCGCTTGCGTTTGCCCCACTTCTCCCTCTAATGATCTAATTCTAGATCTTTAAGAGTGTGAGGAACAAGACTTGCCAGCAATTTCCACCACCATAGATGGAATGCACCACCCTCATGTCTCCCTTGTGGTAAGGGACCATATTCCCTGAACCACAAGCTGATTCAGCCTTTCGGTCAGAATTAAACGCTTCCATCAGAACTGGAGACGAGGAAAGTGGCTTGTATGTTTTCATTGCTGTGTGGCTCTTCTCTGGACACTAACAACCTCCCTGTGTCCACATAGGTGCTTCAGTACCTCTTTGCTCTACACAGAGACTTCTTGCAATCATGAATTTATCATTTCACACAGATTTCTCTTGCTTGATACTCAAGTATTATTCCGTTCCCTCTGTAAAGTTGTCATGGAAAAAAAAATGAAGCAAAGAGATGATATATGATTATAGCCTCTTTTTTTTTTTTTAAGTGAGACACTGCTATGGCGTCTGACTTCATGAACCTTCTGGTATCATGGCAGTTGGTTTCCTACATCAGGAAAAAAATGCATCCTCTTCTCCTTAAAAAAAAATCACTCATCAGTTCTTTTCTCACGTTATCTGCAAAGCAGCAGCAAATGGGGGTCCTAATTTTAGACTCAAGTATCTGGGATCTGGGACCAATGCTGTTATCTGAGTGTCACAATTTATGCAGAATAAGACACAATGTGCTTTCAGTTTCGTATCAGCTTTCCAAGAGCCCCATGCAAAGACTAAATTAGAAGAAGAGAACCAAATGGATATCTGTTAGGGAAATATGTCATTTGAATAAAGCCTTTGTTCTCAGATTTCATTCAGTAACGTTTTCTTCCCCTCAATTGCTTAGGTGTCTTTGGCTCTACAGTCTGTGACCAACTTCACTCAAATTTACAATATGGTTACATAGGTGAGGAGATATTTCTTATAGCTACAAGGCAACTCATTTGATGCCTATAAAGCTAACAGAAGGACACTCTGGCATCCTGTTTTATTCCCAAACATGCCTGACTTTTTTTTCTATGTTATCTACTAAATGAGAACACACAGTGTTCTCAACCTCCAGAGGCCAAGAATGCTGTCCTTTATTCATTTGTTTTCCAAGTTTAGAGATGTGTAAAGCACATCATCAGACAGGATCATAATTCCCAGAATTCTGATTATAGGAAAGTCACTGGTGTGTGTTCTCAATTGTATCCTGATTTGAGTGAGTGTCCAGAGGTTTTTTTTTAAAAAAACAAGCAAACATATTGTTATAAGAACTAAAGTTGGTCCCTGTGACAGATATCTGGGGTTAACTTGCCAGGACAAGAGCTGGGTGTGATCCACCTGTCATCCTATCAGATATCCCCGCCAGCGTTGAAGCAGGAGAACCCCAGACAGTGGACTATTTTCTGTGGAGCATCAGGCCAAAGTTTAACATTTGTTTCTTCACTATTTTTTTGTGAGGAATTATTGCCAAGCTTCTTAGATGAAATCAGCAAAGAACAGTCTTACTATGATGACTCAGGCTGCAGAATGAACTAAGAGTGACTTCCTTTAAAAGGGGAAACCTGATCAGGTACAGGCAGGGGTGGGAACAGGAGGGAAGCCCTGAGGCCCAGCACAATGAATGGAAATATCATCTTTGAGGGGGTGGGAGGTAGGGGGACCCTCTAACAAAAGGATGGGCAGATCTTTTAAAAATATTTTTTTTTCAAGGCTAGAGAGATGACTCAGCAGTTAAGAACAGTCACTACTCTTCCAGAGGACTTGGCTTCAATTCCCAGCACCAGTTTCAGTGAATCCATTCCTCTCTTCTGGCCATTTTGGGTACTGCACACAGGTGGTACAAAGACATACATAGAGGCTACATACCCATACACACAAGGAGCTTGTGGCCTGCATCAGTAAGTAAAGTGAAGGGGGATCAAGCAAGATTCCTGATACCATATTTTAACTTTTACAGGCACCTGTACACGTCACTCTTGTATGTGAATGCACACACAGAGACAAACACACACACACACAAGAAAGTTATAAAAAATATTAAACAAAAAGTAGATAATATGGCATAACCCAGATTCTTTCTTTTTAATCAAAGCTGAAAAATATTAGAAATTTCTGACTTTTCCAATATTTTTAGAAGACCTCAAATGGGAAATGTTAAATATAATTGCATGATTTACAGTTATGCTACAAATAAGCAAATGTGGCTATCAGGCCATCATAGCTATTTTCAAAAGTTTTCTTCAAGCATTTATTAAGATGTGGTATACATATAGATAATATGCTTTTTTTTTACTTGTATACTAGGCTATATCTCTATTTTCATAGACCCAAGTACTATCTTTTCGCCTCTATTCCAAGCTATCATAGCTTTACATACACTTCCCTAAAATAAGTGAATCTTACATGTTGTATTACATGCATATATTAAAAGGATCATATATACTTTTGATGACATCATGGAAGCAACTTTTCATGCTGGTACTTATGTATTTTACATATATAGACATTCAGATATGAAAGTTCACACACTGAAGGGATAACCTATGTGATGTTTTGATTTTACATAATTATCTATTATAAAAATTTACTGTATTTTAAGTCTATAAACATATCACTGAAAATAATTACTGCAATAATTAAAAAATATTATTAATTATCTAATTATCTCTAGTGTTCTAGCATTACTAGATTTTTTTTCACAAAGTACACACACACACATATATGTGTATATATATATATATATATATATATATATATATATATTCAACTTATTCTTTTCTACATACTCAACCTTAGAGAAATGTAGCACCATGTGCTATAGACAGCTAATGTTTTTGAATCGTTTTTATCCCTTATCTATTTCAATTTTCTTTTCTGTTAGTCACTTTTCCAAATAGTTTGCTCACTGATTTCTTACTTTTTATCTCTGACTTTACGCATGCCATGACAATCTCTTAAATTGTAAGAGCTTCTTCAATCAAATATCTCTAACATTTTACATTGTCTATATAAGTCTTATACTGTACTTAGCTACAGGTCAGGAAAACATATTAAACACAACAAAGCGATCATGGGGAAGAGATAACAACAGAAACTTCTTGGCCTTTTGTAACTACTAAATTACCTTTTGCATTAATACTATACACATTTTTTTCTAAGTTTTTTTATTTACATTCCAAATCATTTCCCCTTTCCCGTTTCCTCCCTCCCCGAAAGTCCCATAAGCCCCCTTCCCTCCCTCTGTTCCCCATTCAAACCCCTCTGTCCTGGCATTCCCCTACATCCAGTCTTTCCAGGACCAGGGGTCTCTCCTTCCATCTTCTTGGAAATCTGTTGATATGCGAATTGTGTCTTGGGTATTCCGGGAATCTGGGTTAATATCACTTTATCAGTGACTGCACACCATATGTGTTCTTTTATGATTGGGTTACCTCACTAAGGATGATATTTTCCAGTTCTGACCATTTGCCTAGAAATTTCGTGAATTCATTGTTTTTAATTGCAGAGTAGTATTTCATTGTGTAAATATACCACATCTTCTGAATCCATTCACATTTAATAAAAACAATATTTCTTAGCCAAAAATTTTCTCCTAATGTTCCACCCCTCCCTTTTTCCCCATCTATCTCCTCCCTCAAGTTTAATTTAGAGTGAAGGTTTAAAAGTCAATCATATTTAAACTTATCTGCTATAATCCAACTGAAAAAAAATCTACTCTCATTTACTTCCAATTTGTGAAATTATTCATAGGAATATAATAGAGAAATGAACATTGAAAACTCCAGATATTAAATAATATAATAATAAATTAATTTCAACAAAGTGAAGACAATTAGGCTAGGACTATATAAGAAGATATTTCTTTTTTTTATATATTTTATTTTATTTTATTATTTTTTTTTAATTTACATTCCAAATCATTTCCCCTTTCCCGTTTCCTCCCTCCCCGAAAGTCCCATCAGCCCCCTTCCCTCCCTCTTTTCTCCATTCAACCCCCTCTCGTTACTCTGTCCTGGCATTCCCCTACATCCAGTCTTTCCAGGACCAGGGGTCTCTCCTTCCATCTTCTTAGAAATCTATTGATATGCAAATTGTGTCTAGGGTATTCCGAGATTCTGGGTCAATATCCCCTTATCAGTGACTGCATACCATGTGTGTTCTTTTGTGATTGGGTTACCTCACTAAGGATGATATTTTCAAGTTCTGACCCTTTGCCTAGGAATTTCGTGAATTCATTGTTTTTAATTGCAGAGTAGTATTCCATTGTGTAGATATACCACATCTTCTGAATCCATTTCTCCGTTGAGGGACATCTGGGTTCTTTCCAGCTTCTGGCTATTATAAATAAGGCTGCTATGAACATAGTGGAGCATGTGTCCTTATTGCATGCAGGTAAAGCCTCTGGGTATATGCCCAGGAGTGGTATAGCCGGATCCTCCGGGAGTGTCATGCCCAGTTTTCTGAGGAACTGCCAGACTGCTTTCCAGAGTGGTTGTACCAGCTTGCAATTCCACCAGCAGTGGAGGAGTGGTCCTCTTTCTCCACATCCTCGCCAACAACTGCTGTCTCCTGTGTTTTTGATCTTAGCCATCCTGACTGGTGTGAGATGGAATCTCAGGGTTGTTTTGATTTGCATTTCCCTAATGACTAAGGATGATGAATATCTCTTTAGGTGCTTCTCAGCCATTAAATATTCTTCAGGTGAGAACTCTTTGTTTAGCTCTGTACCCCATTTTTTAATAGGGTTACTTGCCTCTCTGGAGTTTAACTTCTTGAGTTCTTTGTATATATTGGATATTAGCCCTCTGTCGGATGTAAGGTTGGTAAAGATCATTTCCCAGTTAGTTGGTTGCCGCTTTGTCTTTTTGACAGTGACTTTTGCCTTGCAAAAACTTTGTAATTTAATGAGGTCCCATTTGTCTATTCTTGATCTTAGAGCATAAGCTATTGGAGTTCTGTTCAGAAATGAATCCACACTCCTATGGTCACTTGATCTTTGACAAAGGAGCTAAAACCATCCAGTGGAAAAAAGATAGCCTTTTCAACAAATGGTGCTGGCTCAACTGGAGGTCAACATGCAGAAGAATGCAAATTGACCCATTCTTATCTCCTTGTACTAAGCTCAATTCCAAGTGGATCAAGGATCTCTACATAAAACCAGACACACTGAAACTAATAGAAGGGAAACTACGGAAGAACCTTGAACATATGGGCACAGGGGAGAATTTCCTGAACAGAACTCCAAGAAGATATTTCTAATTTCTTGGAGGTAGTGTAAGGCCAATAATTAACCATTTTTAACATGAGTAAAAAAATAATTAATTTGTTTTCAACTAATTAAATCTTGCTTATAATTCCTTACTCTGCTAGTTAGGGATATAGGGACAGAGGATTAAGATGACCAAGTTGTTGAAGATTAAACTTTAAGAGCTTCTGCACACCTATTGAATAAACTCTCCCCTATGACCAGTAAAGAAGTTAGATATTCATGATTTTGTTCTCTTCTACATCAGTTTTTCCAAGGTGACATGTCATAAAAATAGATGTGATAGATATGGCACCCAGAAGTTTAAAATCATGGAATTTGTTCATGAGCATTTGGCACAATGAGTTCTTCATGTGGTCTAGAAAAATGTTCATGTTCTGATTGTCTTCAACTGACTGCAAAAAACTCTTTATATGTAAGACATAGAGATGATAGTTATTTATGGTTATAAGAAAACATCAGATAGAATCAACTTAAAAGAGAAAAGATATTGGCTCATTGGTGCAGAGATGTAGTGCAGCGTGGTAGGGAAGGCACGACTGCAGGAACCGCTTGTGGTTGAACAAGCAGGAGTGCAGAGCTGCTATCTAATCTGAACTACCAGAACCAAAAACCAATCTTAGTTTTCATCTGGCTTTCTCCACTTCCTTTTGCATTCAACCCAGGCCCTCAGTCCATCATATTCAGGAAGCTATTCCCTGCCTCAGGTAGAACTGTCTGAGCCCTCAAACACATGTCCAGAGGTATGTTGCTTGGGTGACTATGAACCCAATCAAGTTTACAGTGAGCATTAACCATTACAGCATCTAATGAATGTGTAGATAAAAAATATTCAAACCCCTGGATCTTTTTCAGCCCCCACCAATTGCCCAATTTCTGCACATACCATCCTGTTGATTGCCTTCTAGGGAAAATGATACGCTGTTCACTATTTTCTTCCACTCTAATTTTCTCTGCCAGAACCTTTGTTCCTTTCAGCTTGCTAAGATTCTATACCTCACTTTGGCAAAGAGAATTCCATCATGTATCTCTACAGTGTTCCACCTACCTTAGAATAAAACTGGTTGCTCAAGCTTGACTTCATTAGAACAGGCTCTTGATGTTAATGGAGCTTAAGGAATTTAGAAAATCCTCTCTCCCTAATGCTACGCTTTCCAAAATATTGTCTCACAAAAGACTCAGAAATTCTTAGTGACTTTAATGACTAATTTGACAGTCAAAATCTTCTGAATATTTTATTGCTCTAGTGGGTTTATCCATGTCTCTCAGAGTTAAGCCTCTTGACTTGCCCTTAAAAGAAGACTATAGGAGAAAATTATTTAAAATGCCAAATAGTTCAGGTTAATACTCTTCAAATATTATCCCATTATCGGAAAAAACTGGCAATAAAACATAATGCTATTGTATAATATTTATGAATTGCATGTTTGAATATTTTGACTGCTGAAAAATCTGTATAATTGAATTTTAGCATGTATAATTGAAACAGATAATCCTTATGTCTAGCTGACATGGCAGACTTTAAAATTTAGTAAAATTTTACTATACCACAATTTAATTATTAAAAAAGAACAACCATTAGAAAAAAAGTTCATCCTAATTATCTTAAATATGCAGAGGACATATAAGATTGAATTTTTATCTCCTTTTGAAGAATCAGAAAATTTTATATATATGAGAGAATATTTTTTTCAGACACTCAGCAGGCACCACAGAGTAGCTGGTGATTATGAATAGCATTATTCTTTTGGCTTATCACAGTCTTCATCATTTTTTATTTTCTCTTTAGCACAATTTCCATCTTATTTGTTAATGATAATACTGTGAGCACTGGACTGTGAAGCTAAATCTAAAATATATGCACAAACCTGGAATTTCTATACTTGGAACAGACAGGCTCTGATTTACCATTATAATCAATATCCAAAGTCCAGGCCACACAAACTTAATAAATCACACCATCTGATGGCCACTTGAGCCATATTTATCTCTATACATTGGGCTTCCAACTAAAACAACAATTCTCAACCTGTGAGTCTTAACCCCATTGAGGATCAAACTACCCTTTTACAGGGTCTTCCTAAGACCATTGGAAAACACAAATATTTACATTACAATTCATAACAGAAGGAAAATTACAGTTATGAAGTAGCAATGAAATCATTTTATGGTTGGGATCAGCACAACATGAGGAACTTTATTAAAGGGTCACAGCATCAGGAAGGTTGAGAAGCACTACACTAGAACAAAGGCCTGCAATTCAATCCTTTGTTCTTTTACCTCTCAGACTTCTTACCTTACTGTTCATCTCTGACATCCAAGCCTCTGTTGGACAGACTGTAAAGCCCAGAAGTGACCTATGACTCTGTGGGGTTTCTGCAATGGGGATAATGGCTGGGATTCATAGAGAAAGGGAGAGGTGAATAAATAGAATCCCAGTTTAATAACCTAATGTCATTCAGAGTGACCAAAAGGAAAAGAAGGATAACCCTGAGAGGCAAAGTCCCAACCTTCAGGATGAAGGAGATCAAAATGCAGAGATCATCTGATTTTGAGGTGTTACAACTTGATTATGGTTCCTGGTCAGTATCCGCTTCTAATTGCAGATGTTCTTGTATAACCAACCATCTCACATTCTTGGCAACATGTCTTCCCTTCCATGCCCTGCCATGATGCCCTGCCATGATGCATTGTATCGTATCGCTCCTTAAATTATAATCCACAGCAAACCCATTCCTTCTTTTTTTCCTAGTTTTTTTAAATTATTGATTATTTTATTTATTTGCATTTCAAATGTTATCTCCCTTCCTGTTTCCCCTCCTCAAACCCCCATCCCATACTCCTCTCCCCTGCTTTGATGAGGGTGCTCCCCCACACCCACTCCTGCCTTGGAGCCTTAGGATATCCCACTCACCGGGGTATCAAGCCTTCACAGGACCAAGGGTCTCCCCTCCTATTGATGCCTAACAAGGTCATCCTCTGGACAAATTCAGCTAAAGTCATGGGTCTCTCCATGTGTACTCTTTGGTTGGTGGTTTAGTCCTTGGGAGCTCTGGGGGGTTGGGGAGAGAGAATCTGTAGAGAATATATCCAGAGGTTAGGCACAGCCCCCCAGTTAAGGGAGGAGGCTACCCACCCATCTCAAAAATATCAACCCAGAATTGCCCTAGTCTAAAGTAAATACAGGGACAAATAGTGGAGCAAAGACTGAAGGAAAGGCCATCCAGAGACTGCCTCACCTGGCAACCCATCCCATTGCAGCCACCAAACCCAGACACTATTGCTGATGCTAAGAAGTGCTTGATGACAGGAGCATGATACAGCTGTCTCCTGAGAGGCTCTGCCAGATCCTGACCAATACAGATGCAGATGCTTGTAGTCAACCATTGAACTGAGCACGGGGATCCCAATGGAGGAGTTAGGGGCAGTACTGAAGTAGGAAAAGGGGTTTGCAACCACATAGGAAGAAAACCCCATTCCTTCTTAAGTTGCTTCTTGTCATGTATTTGGTCACCACAATGAGAAAAGTGAATCCTGATGGGAAGATGACAAAACTTGTTCACACTGCTATAAGTACATTCTTCACATGTCCTTTCTCTTGTGCTACCACAATCTAGCTCAAGATTACTTTCTAAGAGGCCACTGAGCATTTTAATTGAGAGAAAAAAATCAGAGTCTGTGAGAATGACTGAGGATTACTACAAAGCAGTAATATTCAACCATTAACAAGCATTCTCACTTGGAAGCGTAAAAATGTGAGCCACAGGACACATAACCAACCTAGCAGTATAACATCACTGGTCTGCATGCTTTCTTATATGTCTTAATTTTCTTCCATTTAGCATAATGTAAAACTGAAAAGTGACACATTGGGGGTGTTTTAATAAACTTTGAAATTTATATTATATCAACATGTGTGCTATTTTGCAAAAAATAATCAGCTATATTGCAAAAGGAAGAAAATTGTCATGATGGTCTATTTCCAAATGGATTACTGAAATTATTGTTAATAATAGCATGACAAGATAATTAACACCTGTACATTTCAAATTGAAAGAGTACTTTAGAAATATTAATTGTATAACCTCTTCAACACCCCACTTTACAGCTAGATAAACCAAAGCAGAGGTTAAGTGATTTCTCAAAAGGAAAAATATTCTGCCCAAAATTTGACTACATGTCCTCAGTATCTTTGCCTTAACCTTAGACCAAGGAAAGATCTCTCTTCTCCCTACTTCTCTGGGATCAAAAAGGCTGAGCATGACATTAATATAATACTCAACTAGCAGTCATGATTACAGTCAACAGTCTACCTGCTGAATCATATTCAGAAATCCCAATGGAAAATGACTGAGACAGATAATTAATTAAAACCTGACACTTTTTTCCTAATTTGTAGGCATAAAAGAAATTATGAACGCATTTGTTGGTGCCAGCTGTTATTGTCTTTCCAAATCAGTGAAAAGGGGACAATAGAAAAGTTGGGAAGGGAGAAGGAAAGTATATATGAGAACACTGTAGGATCCACAGGCCTCCAGATGTCAAAAGCCAGCCATTAGGCTAAGTTTGTCATCTCAGATGATGTCACTCGGAAGAGCATACCACATTTGTAATTCATGTAACTGTATTTTACCTATGATACTCTAAAACAAGTGTTTTTCAAAGTTGAGAATAGCCAAATTATATTGATATCTTGTTTGCACACAACGATCCTGAAAACTAGTCTATGCAATGAGTTATATTTATCAAGTCACTGTAAACTTCTGTGGCAATGTGATTATTTTTGTCATGTTATGAACCTGTAACATGCAAAAAATAAATTGCAAACTTTTGTATTTAATTAAATTTTCCTCCCCCAAAGCTACCACATTCTTGATAAGATTTCGGCAGTGATTATTTGCAGAATATATAGAAAAACACTCACATCACATGAATTAGAAGTCTCAATGACAAGATATAGAACAAAGGGGGGGTTAAATAAGGTTGAGAAGATAATGACATAATCCCCAAGATAGAACTGTATCACCTGCCATGGCAGCACTCTGGAGACAAAGACAAAGTGGTCATAAGTTTAAAGACTGCACGTACTACGTAATGAGAGCTAATGATATCCACAGTACTAAATGTAAGATATGTAATTACCTAAGTAAATGCATAAAGAGAAGATATGATTTATTTAAAGAAAAACAGCAAGGGCTGGAGATACGACTCAGCAGATGAAACTTTTGCTCATTAAGTATGAGGTGATAAGTGCAGGTCTCAAAACACACATGAAATAAGCATGAAATAATCATGTATGCCTATTACCTCAATGTTGGGCAGCAAGTAGCAGAGACGAGAGGATTGCCTGAATTTGACGGTCATTCACAGTAATAAATAAAGAGAAAGCTCCAGGTTCATAGAGAAACATTTTCTCCACTGAGCACAGTGGAGAATGAGGGGGGAATGCACCTGACACACCTAGTGCATAGGGACATATGTCTGTACATGCACACATGCACACGCACACATGCACATACATACAGCACACATACTCACAGAGAGAGTGCATAAGGACATATGATAGTACATGCACATGCACACATATGCATGCATAGAGAAACCTGCACACACAAAGTACATAGACACATATTACTGTACATGCACACATGCACATGCATGCAGCACACATACACCAGAGAAAGAGAAAGAGAGAGAGAGAGAGAGAGAGAGAGAGAGAGAGAGAGAGAGAGAGAGAGAGAGAGAAGGGTGGGAGAGGGAGAGAGAGAGAGAGGAAGAGAGGGAGAGAGGGAGGGAGAGAGAGAGTGAGGGAGAGAGATTGATTCAAAAAGAAACAGGTAGAATTTCTAGAAATGAAAGCTCAGAAATAAAAAAGAATCCAGATGGTAGATCAAACAGCACAATAAACAGTTTAAAAGATAAAGAAAAATTGTGTGTGTGTGTGTGTGTGTGTGTGTGTGTAAGATCATTCAAACTAGAATTCAAAAAATTAACAATATGAAGTAGTAACATAAATCAAGAGACATTTGAAGGCCTAAATGTGAAGATTTACTGTAGTAAATCTTTAAACACTGTGCTGTGCGTCATTTCCTTCCTGTCTCTGTTTCCTTTTTTTTTTTTTTTTTTTTTTTTTTGAGACAGGGTTTCTCTGTGTAGCCTTGGCTGTCCTGGAACTCACTTTGTAGACCAGGCTGGCCTCGAACTCAGAAACCCTCCTGCCTCTGCCTCCCAAGTGCTGGGATTAAAGGCGTGCGCTACCACTGCCCGGCTGCCTTCTAACTTTTAAGCTGCTTATGTCAGGATGTTTGTCAGAGGTAAAGATACTTTTTTTATGTTCATAGCAGCCTTATTTATAATAGCCGGAAGCTGGAAAGAACCCAGATGTCCCTCAACGGAGGAATGGATTCAGAAGATGTGGTATATCTACACAATGGAATACTACTCTGCAATTAAAAACAATGAATTCACGAAATTCCTAGGCAAATGGTCAGATCTTGAAAATATCATCCTTAGTGAGGTAACCCAATCACAAAAGAACACACATGGTATGCAGTCACTGATAAGGGGATATTGACCCAGAATCTCGGAATACCCTAGACACAATCCGCATATCAATAGATTTCTAAGAAGATGGAAGGAGAGACCCCTGGTCCTGGAAAGACTGGATGTAGGGGAACGCCAGGACAGAGTAACGAGAGGGGGTTGAATGGAGAAAAGAGGGAGGGAAGGGGGCTTATGGGACTTTCGGGGAGGGAGGAAACGGGAAAGGGGAAATGATTTGGAATGTAAATTAAAAAAAATAAAATAAAATAAATAATAAAAAAAAATAAAAAAATCATTTATTTATTTATTTATTTATTTACACTCCAGAATTTACTCCTACTCCCCGACCCCGGGTCTGCCCTGCAACTGTTCCACATCCCATACCTCCTCCCCTCGAGGATGTCACCAATCCCCAACCCCAATCCAAACAGACCTCTAAACGCCCATTGGCCCCCAGTCTCTTGAGGATTAGGTGGCTCTTCTCTGACTAAACCCAAGCCTGGCAGTCCTCTGTTGTATAAGCTAATGTTGGGGGTCTCATATCAGCTGGTGTATGCTGCCTGGTTGGTCTGAGAGATCTCAGAGGTCCAGGTTAATTGAGACTGCTGGTCTTCCTACAGGGTCACACTCCTCCTCAGCTTCTTCTAGCTTCCCCTAATTCAACCACAGGGGTCAGCAGTTTCTGACCATTGGTTAGGTGCAAATATTTGCGTCTGACTCTTTCAGCTGCTTGTTGAGTCTTCTGGAGGGCAGTCATGATAGGTCCCAGGAAGCGAGAGGGGGTTGAATGGGGAACAGGGGGAGGGAAGAGGGCTTATGGGACTTTCGGGAAGGGAGGAACAGGGAAAGGGCAAATCATTGGGAATGTAAATAAAAACAATATATAGAAATTTAAAAAAAGAAAGATTTTTATAAAATGTAAAAGAAAGGAATGCCACTGAAAGAGAAAGAATTACAATGATTGAAATAAACCGTTGTCCAATGCAAAAGCCCCAGATATCTTGTCTGACTGAACAAAAGAGAATCCCATATCTATTTCCAACATATTGAAACCATATAGCTACAAAATGATAGAGAACTTAAAAGAAAGACAGGGGAAAATAAAGCGCTGTTTTAAATACACTAAAGTAAATGACAGAAGAACTCTGGTTGATTTGTCTAATGAAAAAGGGTTACTCTATATTATTATGTTCATTTAAAGAATGTCAGAATAATAAAGACGCTAACAAAAACAATATCAAACAAACAGAATCAGAGCTGCAAAAAACTAGAAGCCATGCATTTTAGATGCAGCAGAACAGATTATAAATGGATGACCTGAGAATATTGGTAAGGCAGAACATTAGTGAATATTTAAATCTAAGTACATGGATCTGTAAGATTATTACTATGTTAAATATAAATACTAGTTATAATGAAGACTTTCTGGATTAATATAAATCTACAGAAATTGCTGGTAATTAAGAACATTTGATGGCTCTACAATTGATGAAGATTGTTGATGACTCTACATTTTCCTTCAATTATGTATTTAAATATATATATATTTAAATACATATATGATAGGAAAAGGAAATTAGGAACAAAATAGATAACGGCAGAAGTAAGTAAAACTTGATGAAATATTTTTATTAAAAATATTGTATAAAGTGGAGTGTCTGTGTGTGTGTGTGTGTGTGTGTGTGTGTGTTTATGTGGGTATATGTGAGGGCACGCCTACATTTGGTACACCAAATGCTGAGACCAGAGCCCAAGTTTCAGGACGCATATGTCTCCTATTATGAATTCAAAGGATCAAATTCAGGTCATCATGGTTTTCAGCAAGTCCCTCTAGTAAAACAATCAAGTTGGTTCAAAATACTTTTATAAAACAAGATAAAATCTCAAAATGCTAAACCTAATAAGGTACTACACACACACACACACACACACACACACACACACACATACATTCATAAACCCACTGCTGTGTCTCAGAATCAAAGTGTTTCCATCAACGTGGACTAATCTGGTTTATCATTTGATAATTGAAGATAAGTTACCCAGCTCAGGGGTTGTAGATATAAAGACTGTGGAACAAGCACTCACTAACATCTACAATCAAATTATACTTGCTCAGACATCCCCTTAAAATTGGGAAACATAGCTGTAACACCATTATTACTGTGAAGACAGTTTAAAAACCATATAAAACATTTCTTCAAAATGTGTTTATATAATCTCAATTATATAAACTAAAGAATCTACTCAGTTCAATTTGATTAAAGTAAGTAAAGAAACTATGCATAAGGCTAGAAATTCAATATTTAGCAACATAAACCAAAATAGAAATAGATTAAAACAAACAATAGTAGAAAAGATTACTTGGATGACAAAAAATACCATTGTTTATGTAGAAAACCAAAAGTATTGATTAATTAAAAATCTAGTATTTTACAATTAGCCAATCACAAACTCCAACTGTTAATTAAATGGTCAATAAAATTTTTACATGTTGTCAACAAACTATACATAAATATTTATAAAATATGCATGAAAAATATATGAAAGCAATATCCCAAAATGTTTAGAATTATAACAGAAAAGTTCTTAGTCAATTAAAATTATCATAAAAACATGAAACTTGACTAGAAGTTACTCCTTATACCAGACAATACACGATAGCAGGAGGATTAGATCAGAATTAGGTCAAAAAAGCTCAGCTATAACCCTCAAGGCCCAACTTTAGTGATCCTCAAATTCCCAAAAAGCATCACAAGCTGAGGACTATATATTCAAACATCTATGTTTTGGGGGGCATGTCACATGCATACTTTACTGACAGACGTGCATATATGTATTTAAACACACACATGTATGTGCATATATGTGCAAATGAAAGGATAAAGATGCATTTGCATGTAGTTGATTGGTTTTTCTTCTCTATCGGTTTGGATTTTGTCAGCTGTGTACATTATTCCTTACAACTGATAAATGATCATTTTCATTTACAAGAGAAGAATATGTTTTATGTCTTGAAAGATAGTAAAAGTTAATGAAAGCTTCGGAGAAATGTTGTACTTTTTAATAAAGACATAGTTGAGATCAAGGAAACCAGGTAGTTTACAGATTTGTGGAATTTACACTGTAAACAGCTCATGTGGTTAATTACAAAATGCTCATCTGAAAAGCATGGGCACTCCCATAGCTAAGTCTTGTTGTGTCGGAAGACACTGGAGACACATGAAACTTGACTAGAAGGTACTCATTTGAACGGACATTTCACTACGGTTGCCCCAGCCTCTTTTTTCTTCACAAAAAATTGTCCATTGAACTCATATCCAGTCATTTCTCTACATAAAATATACTGAGGAGGCAAATCTTGAAAATTTAATCACTGTTTTGTCCCAAATTCAAATAATATGTCTCAAAGATTCCTTCATCTTTTTCTCCATCTCTATCACTGTCTCTCCTCCTTTTCCTTTCCCTTTTCTTTTTCTTTTTCCTTTACCTTTTATTCTTCTTCTCTGTTGCCTGTGCCTTGGACCATCCCATGACCCTACCCGCGCTTGGGGCTTGGAAGAGAGGTGGCACAGAATCAATGACACAGAGAAGAGCATGTTAGAAATGCCTCAGCAAGGTGGGCAGTGGTGGCGCACGCCTTTAATCCCAGCACTTGGGAGGCAGAGGCAGGTGGATTTCTGAGTTCGAGGCCAGCCTGGTCTACAGAGTGAGTTCCAGGGTAACCAGGGCTACACAGAGAAACCCTGTCTTGAAAAAAGAAAAGAAATGCCACAACAAGCTCATCTGAACGCTGTTGTAAGCTTCTTTAATACCCTCCACATGTGCCCCATTGAGAAAGCATCTCTCAGGCAGTCTTCAATTAGGTCATCCTGCAGGAGTGCTTTTGCGGTTGCACAGCCCCCCCCCAAAAGGTTTATGCAGAGGAGACTCCGTTATTTCTCCTATATATCTCCTTCTCTTCTCCTTTTTCTACACTCAAAATGAATAAAATCTACACCCTCTAGGAAACTTCAGTCTTATGTCACGGTATCAAATCTATTGCAATGAGATAACATTTGTTCTTAAATTCTACGTCTGGATGTGATCATGAGGTTCACTTTATTCCACCCACCTCTCCGTGTTACAAACAAGGAAACTGGCTATAATACATTTCTCTTTCACTTAATGTGGTGTTTTTTTCCCCATAGGAATTCGTATTTGAATACTTGGTCCCCAGATGGTAACAGTGAGAGCATCTGGGGCTTTGGTCGGGGAGTTACACTATTAGGGGCAAGCTCTGAGAGTTTATAACCTCACTCCTCTTCCAGATTGCTAATTTCTAAAGAAAACTATAATTGTGCAAATGATACTGTTTAATAAAATAACTGTGTTTACTAATGCCAAGCTTTCTTTGGTTTTCTTTCATGTTACTTAGGTTATATTGGGTTTCTCCCTTAGGTTTCGAATGAAAATTCTAAGAGACTTTTCATAATTCTTAGCAAAGTATGATCAGCGAAGATTTAAGGGGTTATACACTTATGTTCTTTTTCTGGAGTAAGACACATTGCTCTTGAAAAATTTTGGCATTTCAACAGCATTTAAGATGGAGAGGGAAATCATAGAAAATGTAAAATAATTCTGTACCCACTTATTTAAAGTTCAAGATATCATATTGATGATATTTGCCATGTGTGAGGTGGTAAATATGTGAGAGCTAGCAAGAAATCAATGTTACCTTTTGACTAGTGCTCAGAGCTTCAGGGACACCCCCCCCCGCCAACTCCATAGCTAAAGATTTAATAACATCAATAAGTGCTTTTCCTATCTGAACATGTTCATTTTTTATCTGAATCTAACTATTTTCTTGCTTTTTAGGAAAATTTCTCACTCCTTTTGGATTGTGAACCCAATTGGGAAGGTGTTAATGAGGCCATAGTTATAAATGTCACTTCCATCTGGGATGGGACAGTATTTCACAGCTTTATGAAGTCATAAAAAAAATTGTCTCTGAATTACATTTAAGAATGGTTCGGAGTAAATTTATTCTCTCTACTAGGAGAAAGTATACAGCAGTGTTTCTTAAAGCTGCCTTCCTACTGTCCAATCTCCACTATATGTAGATATGCATAACACACAGATATGCATATATGCGCACACACACAAATTGTATAATCAGAAAATAATGAGTATAATATGATTCTTGGTGGTTTTATTTAAAGCACAAACTTTTAATCTAGATATAGTGAATTTTAATCCTTGTTTGTGTGTGTGTCCAAATCAGATCCTTCCCTGTAAGCTTGTCTATAAACTTTGAAGCACATTAGCTTCCAATAGAACATATGTGTGTGTTGTTTATGTGTAATAGCATATTTAAAGTTTTCCAAGGTTCTCACATACCGTACCATAAATTGGGTAAATTTATGAGTAGAAGTGTATTCTGTCAGCTTAAAGGGCTAGGTGTTGACAAGGTTGAATAGGAAAGAATCTGTTCCAAATTTTCTCTTAGACTGGTCATTGCCCGATGATTGAAAATGTTCTGTGTCTCACAGATTAATTGTTTGCATCGCTTCCCTTCAAGTAGACATGGTGTTCTCTTGTGCTCACACATATAACACAATTTGCCCCATTTATAAATCTGACAACCACACTGAACCAGAGAGCCACCTTTCTTCTCTATTACCATATCTTAGCTTCTTAAATTTATGATGTTCTTATTCTTCATAATATCTTTGTACTAGTATGATCCCATCCTATCCAGCTTAATATGAACAGTCTCGCTTTGAGGAGCTTAGCATTATTCCCCAAATATCTAAATTTTTAAAAAATAAAACTCAACTCATAATGCTTTCCAAATCTTCTTGTATGTGTAAATGCACACATAAACATATATGTGCAGAGATATTCAGCAATGAATATAATCTTCTTTAGTAATTATATTAAAATATATACATTTGGATGTTTGTATTAGCATGTTTTTGAATAAATTATATAATTGTGTTTTTCATCAAGCACATTACTTTTTTTGTCATAGTCTTCAATTTTTACTTTTAAATCAAGAAAAGACATATTTATCAGTGATGTAAAAGACACATCTAGCTTATTAATGATGTATCTCAAATCACTAAGTTCTATCCACAGAATGTAAATCACAGCCTTTATCTTGATAAGGAAAATACATTGAAAATCTTAGATATTTGAAATGAAAATGAAAAAAAAAATCACAAAATAGAAAGAAAAAAAGAAGTAGAAATTCAAGGATCTAGGTATTATTTCCCATGCTTTAAAGTGGGCTGGTTTGTTTATTGTCAATTTGATAAGCCTGGAGTCATTTTAGAAGAGATAGCATCAATTGAGTAATTGTCAAACTTAAACAGGAAAATAGGAGATAAAAATCTCAGAGTTGGGTGGAATATTGACTTAAACTGAAATGACCTGCATAAATGTTTGAATGCATAGTACACAGTTGGTGGAACTCTCTGGGAAGGATAGGAAAATTTGGCCTTGTTTTAAGAAGTGTATCACCTTTGATGAGTATGAAGTTTCCTTCCTTATCTTTTTTATTACTTTAGGTTGAAAGTCGACTTTATTCAATATTAGAATGGCTACACCAGCTTGTTTCTTGGGACCATTTGCTTGGAAAATTATTTTCCAGCCTTTTAGTCTGAGGTACTGTTTGTCTTTGTGCCTGAGTTGGGTTTCCTGTATGCAGCAAAATGTTGGGTCCTGCTTATGTATCCAGTCTGTTAGTCTATGTCTTTTTATTGGAGAATTGAGTCCATTGATAATAAGAGATATTAAGAAGTGATTGTTACTTCCTGTTATTTTTTGTTATTAGAGGTGGAGTTATATTTGTGTGTCTCTCTTCTTTTTGATGTGTTAAAAGAAGATTAATTTCTTGCTTTTTCTAATGTGTAGTTTCACTCCTTTTGTTGGTGTTTTCCATTCATTATCCTTTGAAGGGCTGTATTTGTGGAAAGATATTGTGTAAAGTTGTTTTTGTCATGGAATACCTTGGTTTCTCCATCTAAGGTAATTGAGAGTTTTGCTGGGTATAGTAGCCTGGGTTGACTTTTGTGTTCCCTTAGGGTCTGTATGTTATCTGCCCAGGATCTTCTGGCTTTCATAGTCTGGCGAGAAGTCTGGTGTAATTCTGATAGGTCTGCCTTTATATATTACTTGACCTTTTCCCTTACTGCTTCTAATATTCTTTCGTTGTTAAGTGCATTTGGTCTTTTGATTATTATTTGACAGGAGGAATTTCTTTTCTTGTCCAAACTATTTGTAGTTCTGTAGGCTTCTTTTATGTTCATGGGCATCTCTTTCTTTAGGTTAGAGAAGTTTTTTTCTATAATTTTGTTGAAGATATTTACTGGCCCTTTAAGTTGGGAATCTTCACTCTCTTGTATACCTATTATCCTTAGGTTTGGTCTTCTCATTGTGTCCTGGATTTCCTAGATGTTTTGGGTTAAGAGCTTTTTGCATTTTTTTCATTTTCTTTGACTGTTGTATCAATGATATCTTCTGCATCTGAAATTCTCTCTTCTATCTCTTGTATTCTGTTGTTGATGTGTGTATCCATGACTTCTGACTTCTTTCCTAGGTTTTCTATGTTCAGAGTTGTTTCCCTTTGTGATTTCTTTATTGTTTCACCATTTTTAAATCCTGGATGGTTTTGTTCAATTCCTTCACCTGTTTGGTTGTGCTTTCCTGTAATTATTTAAGGGCTTCTGCCTGTTTACCTGTGTTCTCCTGTAATTCTTTAAAGGAGTTATTTATGTACTACTTGAAGCCCTCTATCAGCATCATGAGCTGTCATTTTAAATCCAAATCTTGCTTTTCCAGTGTGTGGGGGTATCCAGGACTTGCTGTTGTGGGAGAATTGGGTTCAGATAGTGCCATGATGCCTTGATTTCTGTTGGTAGCATTCCTATGTTTGTCTTTCACCATCTGGCTATCTCTGTTGTTAGTTGGTCCTGCTGTCTCTGGCTGGTGCTTGTCCCTCCTGTGGGCCTGCAAGCCTGTCTCAACACCCTTGGGTGACTGGCTCTTTCCTGGCACAGAGTGCTGTGACACTGTCCAGCTCCTGGGTGCAGGTGGAGCCTGGATGGACCCTGTCTCAACTGCTCTGCCACTCCTGTGTTCCCTGTGCTCCTGGCTGAACCTGCCTGCTCAGTCTGGAGAGAAGATGGGGGCCTCACCTCCAAAGCCAGGAGTCAAATCACTCCCTGCAGAGCCATTCTCCCCTGGCAGGATCCGTCCACAGCTAACCAATAGAATGAGCATAAGGTCCCCAATGGAGCAGCTAGAGAGAGGACCCAAGGAGCTGAAGAGCTTTGCAACCCTGCAGGAGGAACAACAACCCCCAGAGCTCCCAGGGACTAAACCACCAAGCGAAGAGTACACATGGAAAGACCCACGGCTCTAGTTACATATGTAGCAGAAGATGACCATTTCAGACATCAATGAGAGGAGAGGCCCCTGGACCTGTGAAGGTTTGATTCCCCAGAATAGGGGAATGCAAGTCAGGAAATTGGGGGAGGGGGTATGAGCAGGGGAATGGGGGAAGGCATGGGAGTTTTCGGAGGGGTAACTAGAAAGGGGATACTATTTGACATGCAAATAAAGCAAATATCTAATGTAATAATAGTAACAATAAATAAAAATAATAATTCCAATTTTAAAAAAATAAGTGTATCACCTGGATATAGGCTTCGAGACTTCAAAACTCAATGTCATGCCATTCTCAATTATTTTTTCTCTCTCTCTCCCTCTACTGGCTGTTTCTAAAAATGTAAGCTTTATACCATTGCTTTAGCACCAAGACTGCCTGCTTGATGCCATTCTTCTCACCATGATGGTCATAGAAACACCCTCTGAAACAGCAGTTCCTCAATTACCTCTGTCTGCTATAGGTCGCTTTGATCATGGTACGCCTTCAGAGCAATAGAAAGGTATCAAAGATAGATGGGAATGGATGAGTATGCAGAGTAGGCAGTGTTTATAGAAAGAGTAGCAATAGGTAACACATATGTTCAAAACACAATGTATGAAGATTTCAAAGAATTAATAAAGTACAATTTAAAAATATTAAATTGGTCTGTGGGCATGCATTAAGAAATTGTCATGACTTACGATTTGTGTGGGAGGGTGCAGCCTGGTGTGGGTGGCACCATCCCTTGGGTAGATGGCCCTGGGTTATGTATAAAAGCTAACTTGAGAGATCCAGAGGGTCATCCAGTAAGCACCACTCTTCTATGGTTTCTGCTTTTGTTCTTACTTGAGTTTCTGCCCTGACTTCACTCAGTGATGGATTGTGACCTAAAGTTGCAAGGCAAAGTAACCCTTTCATCCCCCGAGATGCCTTTGGTATGAGTGTTTCACCAAAGAGACAGAGAAGCAACTAGTACAACGAATAGGCATGCAATCTAGAAAAAGAAGTTCCTGTCACTTACATAGAGATCTCCAACAGTGTCTGATGCCTGGCTGGTGCTTAAGTCTCTGCTTGGAGATAGAGGTATAAAAGCTCATAACTCTCACTTTTGAGGAGTCCTGTCATTCCATGTGCTTGAGGTAACTCTGAAAAGCCTCAGGGCTGCTTCTCTTAGTACCGACAAATATTTCCAATCTTGGATGACATAACAAGACCAGGAAAAGGAAACATGCAAACACAGTGAGAAGGATCACATTTTTTCTCAAGTCTTCCTCTCTCCTCCCAGCATCTTTTATTCATAAAGTTCAAGAGATTTCCTGCTGGCAAAGCAAAACTCCAGGTTTGCAGAACTTCAGCAGTACAAAACAGAGCGAAGAAAGATCTATTTGATGCTAGAGATTATTGTTTAGCTGCTGGTAAGTATAGGAAAGTAGAAAGACTATATAATTCATCCAATTTGTCTTGGGAGGAAATTTTTATGATGCAACTTTTCTAAAACTTTCTCTTTACTACTGTTGAAGCTTTAATATTCTCTACTACCACAGACATATTTTGATCAACCACAGGCCAATACCCATCCCATACCTTTATATACCTTACAGAGTAACTTCCTGAAGAGAACTATTCATGCTATACCTAAGTATAGCACTGTTCAAGCATAACAAACCCATCACCGAAGAAATGAGTCACGCCAAGCTCTAAAGTACAACAGCTGTTCAAATTTCTACTCTTACCTCCAGGCAGTTTAGAACTTAACTCTACACCTCTAGGAGGAAACGGTAAATCTCTCTTTAGTGGTCAGGACAGTTATGACAAATTGCTTGGCCCATTAAACAGTTTTTAAGTTTACATGCCTCTGTATCCTAACTGAGCACTGGGAGAAATGTCAAGTCTTGTTTCTGGTTATGAGGAATGCTATTGTCTCATTTGATTTTATTGTGGCTCTGATACAAGTAACTTAAGGAAATGGGGATTGGTTGTGTTCACAAATCCAGAATAAAGTGTCCATGGTGGGAGAACACAGCAGCAGTAGCTCGAGGCAGCTGGTCATGGTGCATCTACAATTGGAAAACAGAGAGAGGTTGTGCTTAGCTTAATTTGCCCTGCCAATATCACCTAAGATTCAGGCCCAGATAATGACGCCATCCATCCTTGGAGGGAATCCTCATCTCAGTTAACCAAGACAATTCCTTATAGATATGCCCAGAGGCCCATTTCCCAGGTTACTATAGATCTTATTAAGTTGGTGATAAGATTAACCAGCACAGGTAATCAGTAACTTGTATTTGTTGAACTATTCATGACAGGTTCCTTTGTTATTTCAATAGATTTATTCTTGATACGATCAATATTATTTCCTATTTCCTTCAGGGTCTGATTAAAATTTGTATTGTTCCTGTGAAACTTCATAGATTATTATATTTTATTATTTTTAATAAAATCAAGTATAACCTAAATACCAAGGATGTAAATTCTATCAAATTCTTATTGATAGAAAACCTTCAATTAAAAGATTGATTCAATATGGCTTATTCTATAGGTTAATAAGGTTAATCAAAAAATAAGGAAAAAGGATTGGGCCAAATCCATTTATAATTACAAACTCATTTTATTAAATGGCAACCAATTAACAGGTAGAAGGATAGGGAATAAGGAGTGGGCATTCCTAAAGTTCTCTTATTAACAAATCAGCTTTACTTAATGAGAAGGAATCACTATCCATCTTTTTTCAAAAAGTGATTATTTCCACAATAAACCTTTTAAGTTCCCCAATATTAACACTGGTATATAAAGACAATCATTTGGGTTTCCTGGGACCTATAAAAAAAAATTACAAGTTTAGGAAGTACTACTGTGCTCTAGTCAGGGATTTTTCCCATTTAATACACCACCCCAAAGTAAAGACAGAAAGCCTTCTTTTAGCTGAAGAGGATTGATTAACCTCAATAAAATATGCTCAGAAATTGAGCAGCATTACAAAGGGTAAGAAAATAGTGTTTCAGCTACAAATCAGAGGAAGTAACAGTTTTTTGACACAACAGTCTAAAAGATTTAATTTCAAAGATTGTTATTAAACTTCAATGAAAAGTTTAGGGACCACCAAAGACAAACAAGTGTATATTTTAGCATGGTGCTATATGACATGATTACATGAGAGAAAAATTTTAAATCTCAGTTATTACTAATAGCCAAGGCAAATATTATTTTTCCCTGTGTGACATTTGACCTATTACCTAGAGCTCAGATTTATTTTCTTCTCCTTATAAAAACTCTGAAACATTTGGTCAGTCAGTTTAAGCTAACACAGCAATGTGAGAATGTTAACTGCCAAGTGCTGCAGACTGCGTGTTGAGCAGAAGCTTCCAGCTTTTCCCAGACTATTTGCTCTAATTAATTCTTCACGTCTCCTTCCCTTGGAAAATTCAGAGTAGAGCTGTATAAATCCAAAATAGCTAAAGATTCAAGCTATAGTTCACTCGGACGGCTCTCAGAAAATATCTGAGTCTCTGTAGCTGCTAGGGGTGAGTATGTTATCTTGTGAAGTTTTTTCCTGCTTCAGAGATGAGATTTTTCATATCTTCACAGGGAAAGGGGCAGAAGATCCACTTTTGTTTTATAAAGCAAGCTACCATTTATGAGGGTAGAGTCTTCACGTAAAGTCACCTAGAAAACGCTAGCACAGCACAACCCAGCTTTCAACATGCAGTTTTGAGAAAGGCAGACACCCAGACCATCGAAGGTCAGGTCTACCTTCCAACAAGGAGGCCATGTTTTATCGTCAAACAGAGGTAGAATTGTGTTTTCTTTCTCAAATCTTCCTTCTGGATATAGCCTTACCTTAGTCTTGAGTTCAGACATTTTACCTTCTTGCCACTGTATTATTGGAGAACTTTCACCAGCACATATCTAATTCTCTACTCCTATCTTCCTTATTAACAACAGTGAGAATTCCTAGAGGCTTCCATGATTTCTCACTAGACTATCCCGCAGATATACATCCCTGTCCTTGAGAAGGGTTGTTGTAGCAGGACCACACAAGGTTAGAAAAGCGTCGGTGTCTGCTGTGCTGTTGTCTTCCTGGGAGTGCCAGCTTCTGAAGCCATCAGGAAGCAAGCTGGAATTGCCTTGAGGCCAAAATGTTGATCTCGGCATAGAAACTTGAATATTTATGCTTCTTCACTTTCTGTATTACAATGTTAGGGCCAGAAGCACAGAGAAAAAGAAAAAGAAAAGAGAGTGTCTGGACTGATCGTATGCCTATGATAAACAGTATAATTTTTTCCATGATGTTGCAGTCTCTCTTATCTTTATCTTATTAAAATTATTGGATTCCACTTCTAGATTCTTTGGAACGAGTCCCCTGTCAGTCAAAAGGAAGGAAGCCATCTTCTTAAGGTGGATACAGTTCTACATCTTACACTAGACAAAACTTCAAAAAGCCATGAACACTTTTGGCTAATTCCTGTCAGACACAACAGCTTAAAATCAATTCCACTGAATTTAATGCTGTTGTCTTTGGCAGAAGTTTTCAGGTGTTACAATGAACAGCACGAAGTAGCTCCTTCCAGCGCACCAAGTCATTTTATTACTCAGGAGGTTTGTTAGGCTGCTTATCGGGGTTGGGGGGGAGGAGATGGCGATCGGATTGTCTTTCCACTCAACAGTCAACACAATGCTGAGATTTCTTTCTTTTTAGAAAAGGTATTATGCTCTCAAAATGTTTTAGTTCTGCCCCAATGCTCACTAGATTGATATTCAGGCTGCTGAGTTAATGTTTTTAGTTTACGAAATATTTTCAGATTTGAATGTCGATGTCACATCAGGCTTCAAGGTGAGCTGGGAATAGGTTGGTGCTGTGGTGTGATATTTTAATGTCTTAAGGAGATGGGTCATTCTATAAATGATAACACAAAGGGTTTCTCAATGGATGCTTGCCATAGAAATCAGTTATGGGTCCTCTAAAGGTCACAAAAGAGACACACCCTTGAAGCAGAGTGCTGCTGGTCCGCACAGACCTTCGCTATGCTTTCACTTGGTATTTGTCATCTATGTTCCTAGATGAACATTTGTCAAGATGTTCATCAAAAGTCACAATAACACACTCACAAGAGGGCACACATGAACACATAGACATGTTGGTACACCCATATGTATACCTACATACGTGCACACAGGCATCTAAATCATGTACACACATTCAAATAAGCAAATACGTGCATGCGTGTGCACGCGCACACACACACAACTGTTTCTGAAACAAAACCATTAATTAGAATATGCGCTATTATGTTATTCAATGGTACTTTTATGGAAACTCTCATTTTTCTTCTATGAGTTTAATAGAAGAAATAAGGACTGTAAAAACAGTAATGCTATTTTGAGAAAAAACAGGAAACAGTACTTTCTTTTTTTTTCTTCTTGGATATTTTCTTTATTTACATATCAAATGTTATCCTCTTTCCTGGTATGCACCCCCAAAACCCACTATCCCATCCCCCCTCCTCCTGCTTCTATGAGGGTGTTCCCCCACCTTCCCACCCACTTCCACCTCTGCACCCTTATATTCCCAGGACCAATGGCCTCTGCACTCCTATTGATGCCATATGCAGCTGGAGCCATGGGTTACTCCATGTGTACTCTTTAGTTGGTGGTTTAGTCCCTGTGAGCTCTGGGGGGCGGAGGGTGTGGTTGGTTTATATTGTTGTTCTTCCTATGGGATTTCAAACCCCTTCAGCTCCTTCCCAAAGCCAACCATTGGACTGAGCATGGAGGAGTTACAAAATTTTCTTTTTATGAAGAACCTGCCCATATGTCTCAGCTGACCTTAAATCCTGACACTTGACAGGACAGTGCTTCATCAGATCACTCTAAATTCACCAATATCCTTCTTCAAAGTTCTGTACTATTTACTATTAGCGACATGTAATGTGCTTAACTCAGTTCATACATTTTATCACACAATTGCTAGCATAATTATAACAAAAATGTCATGAGGCCTAGCTGATTACCACAGCCGATTCCAAAGAACTATATTCTTTTCTTTGCCTGCTTCCTGCTTTTGTCACTTGCCACAGACTATAGGCTGATGCTTTGATGTGCATTCTCTATCTTGTTCAGCATTACATCTCCAGACAAAGTTGGTCTATAAGAGGCATTCACTGTCTATGGCGTGAGATAATAGGTCTATCCATATTCCTTAGATCAGTAGCTATTAATCCTTAAAAGACATAAATTTTTTTAAAAAGATTTATTTATTTTATGTATATGAGTCCACCATTGCTTGCTCTCTTCAGACACATCAGAAGAGGGCATCAGATCCTATTGCAGATCATTGTGAGCCACCATGTGTTTGCTGGGATTTGAACTCAAGGACCTCTGGAAGAGCATAATAACTTTTATTGTAAAAAAATAAAACTACAGAATACCAACACTACTTACTGGAATGATAATTGGCATGTGTTGTTCAAAGCCTTTGAATACGAATATAATGCTTAGGGAAACATGCTAGGAGATTACAGTGGATGAATCTCATAGTTAAGAAAGCACTATAATAAAAATAAAGTTGGTGGGTGTTCCCTTAGGTATTCAAAGCCTTATGAAATCACTCAGAATTACCTTTCCATACCTGCTTCCTGTCATCTTTTTCCGTACAATGGTTCTCTAGGCAAATGGACTATCTATTATTTAGCAAGCATCACACTGTAACACTAAGCCAACTAGGGTCTCACAACCCTTTCACTATATCCTCAAATTTTTTTTTCCTTTGAAGACGTCATCAAGGACATAATCTTCCAGGAAGTTTTTGCTTATTACCCTCCACCCCAGCTGGAACCAACTGTCTTTAATGATGACTTCGACTGTGTTTTTCTATTCAATACAAAAGTTATTAGTACACTGAAGCTTCCCCTCCCACTTTTGATTCTTAGCTTTGTAAACATAGGTTTTATGAAAAACTCATCTTTAATTCTCTGCAAAAGTGAGCCAAATTACATACAAAAAAGTAGTTGTTCAATAAATATGGAGGAAATGGATCTAAGGAAAGCAAGTAGTTCATGACATTCCTGCACAGTCTCATTGCTGTCACCACCTCTCCCTAACACTATGCTCTGTGTCCCACAGGATTTGCAGTAAGAAGTGGTTAAGCATTAATACCCCAAGCTCCTTTCCTCAGGAGCATGTTTAATGTTGCTGCATAGGAACTGACAGGGACCCCTCCATGGGAGATCTGTTTTCATTGTCTCCAGCAAGGAAGTGTTTCTTCCACCACAGAGATCAGATCATTGCTTTCTTTCCTCAGTGTGGAAGACAGAACACACAGACCAGAGTAGGCTGGAGAGAAAAGTCTTCAGTCAACATTAGAGATAAAAACCAGCTCCCCATTTAACAAGGAAAGCAGACAGACAATGCTCTCTCTGAGATTCTTGGAAAGGAGCACTGCTGTTTAACTGACAGAATTTAAGGTTGGCTCTGAGAATTTGTATTGCACAGACTAAGACTCCAGAAGCAAATAGCCAAGAAATTAGCTCAGGAAAGTTCCAGAAAGAAATCACCAGAACAACCCAAGATCAAAGATTCTATTGTACGGATGAAGAATTATCCGAGGATCCTCAAATAACAGAAAGTAAAGTGAATAACCCCTTAGACCTAGCCTGCCCATCAGGACGCTGAGTTAGAAAAAGAGCAATGAAGGTGGCGATGGTGTAACTTTTTTAAAAAAACGTTACCATTAGCAGCCAACTGATTCTATGAGGGGCCATTTTGTATCCGCACCAGAGGCAACATGCCAGAGGGGAAGGGAGATGTGGACTTACTTTGCTTGTTTGAGAGGACATAGCTCTCACTGACATCCCTTACATTACTGTTGAGATATTTTAATTCCTCTCTGATCAGAGCGGCACTCTTTAATAACCCTCCCGGTGTCCATACCGCAGGTATTTTGACTGCTTTCACCCTTAAAAACCCACGGATGCCTCCTGTTCAGCCCAGCCCCTTCTTCCATTTAGAGACAATTCTTGTCGTGAGAATCTCCCAGACCTACAGAACTACAGCCTTTCACATCTTGACATTAACCATGTGTCCCTTTGCCCATCCAAGTGCTGACTCACTGACTGGAAAATTGAATGAAGCCCTGGCATCATCGTCACGGGCCTTTTTTCAGTTTGAGCTGATAATGCTACATAAATGCTTTTTGCCACCTCTGGATCCGAGGGCTTTAACAGGAACTGCCAACAACTTACTGTGGATATCTGGAGCTTTAAAGCCCTGCTGCTTCCATGTTAACTTTCAATATCTAGGACTGAGGCAAGAACCTCACATTCCTCTAATGTTCCTTCCTATTCACATATTCAGGGTTTCATTGATAAATAACAATGAAGCTTGGGCAAATGGTTCCTAGAATAATCTGCACAATGGCAAAGGGAAGTCGATGCAGCTGCAGAGATATGAAATAAGATAGACCTTACGGATTTCTTTATAGCACCCTGTAGAGGAGATTTATTAGTGAGTCCCATCTTTATGGTAAATGATACATAAATAATGGCGAAGGTGGATATGGCGAATATATGAAAAATCACAAAGCAGGCATAAATTGGGTGAACGCCAGCATTGCTAAGGGTGAACGGTTCTGCTTACTTCTAAATAGTCTCAGCCAGTGATGGATGCAAAATTGTAACATCTCCAAATGCAGTTTGTTTCAAGGTAAAGGAGAGGCCACTCTCTAATAAATGGAGCTTCTGACTTCTGCAGCAGGAAGGATATCTTTCTCTTAGTGCAAGTGAATGTGTATTCTGTCAAAGCTTCCTCTGGAGGAAAAACTCATTCATATTCACAGAGTGTATTCTCATTCCCTCCCATGTCCCATGGTCCCCACATGGTGTTCATAGAAAGAAATTTTAATCCCAGGTAACTCTACAGGGTCATAAAAATAGTAATGTATCACCTCGGAGTCCAGATCTCCAAGTTCTGACTCCATTACAGTGATCTTCTACTTTCTTTTTTTTTAATTAGATATATTCTTTATTTACATTTCAAATATTGTCCCCTTTCCTGTTTCCCCCTCCCCAAACCCTCTAACCCATCCCTCCTCCCCCTGCTCGCCAATCACCCCATTCCCACTTCCCTGCCCTGGCATTCCCCTATACTGGGATATCTAGGCCTCTCAGGACCAAGGGACTCTCTTCCATTTGACATCCAACAAGGCCATCCTCTGCTACATACGTAGCTGGAGCTGTGGGTCCCTCCATGTGTACTCTTTGGTTGGTGGTTTAGTCCTTTGGAGCTCTGGGGGTACTGGGTAGTTCGTATTGTTGTTCCTCCTGTGGGGCTATAAACCTCTTCAGCTCCTTGGCTCCTTTCTCTAGCTCCTCCATTGGGGACCCTGTGCTCAGTTCACTGGTTGGCTGAGAGCATGCCCCTAAGCTGCTATGAACATAGTGGAGCATGAGTGATCCTCTACTTTCAATAGAATGGACAGATAATATGCACACAAAAACCCCACCACTTTTTGGGACTCACAGACCCATTTTGATTAAGATCTTTCCTTGTTCATGCATGAGGTTAACATGTTCTGTGAATGCGCAAGTATCTGTGACCTTACAAAGCAGGGCGGGGTGAGCTGGCATTTAGCTTCCCACGTGTCTTTTATTTTTCAGCTTCTCCTCCTCCTCTTCCTCCCCCTCTTCCCTCCCCTTCCTCCTCCTTCTTCTTCCCCAACCTTTTCATTACTCCACCACACACATTTTTTTCTCTGTAATTTTCTGCTATTGTGATTCCAAAGTTTGAGAATAATCTATTATTGTAATCAGGGTAAGGCTAAATGAAGGACTGGCCTATTTGAAAGCTATGTTAGTGTTCAATTCATAAATTCAGTTACAGACATCCCTCATTCTAACCGTAAATCACGATGTGCTGGCTGCATCTTGACAGAGCTCCGTTTCTTCCTACAGTTTATCTGCCTAGGTTGATCTAAGTCAAAAGGCAATTTGCATTTGTTTTAAAATTTGAGGTACCCTTCAAATGCACAATGCTAAGAAAAATCAACAAGCTAATGATTTCACGACTTGAGAAAGAAATTACTTTTGGGTATTACCTATTATACAAAAGTGAATATAGTTTTCAATAATAGTTTCCAAAACTTCCTTAAATACCTGAATAGATAAGACCGTGATACCATCAGCAAAAAGGCTATTTAAGCATCTGTAAGCTTTTTCTCTGGTTCCTTTTTCCTTTTAAGCTTAAGCTTTTAAATCTTGAAAGTCCGTCCAGGCCTGGTACCTCGATCAGAGATGATAAATGAACTACTGAATTGGAAGAAGATGCTGCTGTTATTTTAACCAGTAAACTAACTCAAGGTTAATCTAGGTGTTATTTAACCTATTGAAAGTGTTTTGAGTGAACATATGGTTTCTATTGTGAATCAAGGCACAGTTTTAAGTATGAATAGAGATAATTACCCTTTAGACTTTAAACATTTATATGTGACACACTGAGGCAGAGCACTATTCATGGTCAATAGGTTGAAAGGTTACAAAGTTGAAAATGGAAATCAGTACTTTTGAGTAAATCTGTATAGCTGTGGCAGATTCTGCAATTCACTACTGCTCTCTCTTGGAAATAGTTAGTAATAACACTCTGGAAATCAACCATAATGTACATGGCCATTGAACACCTTGATCTCAGTGGAAGACCTAACCTTTAAAGATTAGAACATAAGAATATTTTACTGACAGCTTCATCAGCTGAATTCTAGATGGTGATGTTGCTTGTGTTATTGATACAGAAAAGCAGAGAAATATGACATATTGTTAAACTTCATTTAGAATGTGCCTTCTGTGATTCTGATCTGAAAATTTAATAGAGTTTAGCTTTTGAGTGTCTACAGCAGGGTACAAGTTTTATGAATTGCTTGTCATGACCTTAATACTTTAAACCTAAACAAAAATCTCCTTAAAATAGAGCCAGAAAGCCCTGCAAACATTTATAGGACTTCAGAATGGATGTCTTAGAGTCTCAAAAAGCATGGCCCATTCTGATATAATAACAGCAATTTCCAAACTATTAAGAGAGCCGAGGGGCAGTTATTCATTTTGGCTCCTTTTAAGCCCTGAAATGACTCCAATATTAAAGAATTATTTTATCAAAATTATTAAATTGGTAGAATGAGGCTATAAACGTGAAAGTCTCATGTGTGTCTACACTTTCAGCACAGCCTCCATCTTGATCTGAGTGGTGACATCACTTCTGTAAAGTAGCAGACTTATCACAGTCAAACAGCTACAGTGGCTGCTTCCTCTATTCTCGTGTACCTCAGGATGCTCGTGCCTTCAGTTTTATTAGAAAAAGGAAGCACATCAAGTGTATGGACATGAGCTTCGTTAATCAGATTGCACAGAAACATGGAAAACATGACTGCATCGTTTAAGGTTTTCACAGCTGTTGATATTTACAGAACGGCACTCAAGCACCTTAAAGATGTCACCCAAAAATCCCAAATGCCCAGTTTTCTGAGGAACCGCCAGACTGCTTTCCAGAGTGGTTGTACCAGCCTGCAATTCCACCAGCAGTGGAGGAGTGTTCCTCTTTCTCCACATCCTCGCCAACAACTGCTGTCTCCTGTGTTTTTGATCTTAGCCATCCTGACTGGTGTGAGATGGAATCTCAGGGTTGTTTTGATTTGCATTTCCCTAATGACTAAGGATGATGAACATCTCTTTAGGTGCTTCTCAGCCATTAGATATTCTTCAGGTGAGAACTCTTTGTGTAGCTCTGTACCCCATTTTTTAATAGGGTTACTTGCCTCTCTGGAGTTTAACTTCTTGAGTTCTTTGTATATATTGGATATTAGCCCTCTGTCGGATGTAAGGTTGGTAAAGATCCTTTCCCAGTTAGTTGGTTGCCGCTTTGTCTTTTTGACAGTGTCACGAAATTCCTAGGCAAATGGTCAGATCTTGAAAATATCATCCTTAGTGAGGTAACCCAATCACAAAAGAACACACATGGTATGCAGTCACTGATAAGGGGATATTGACCCAGAATCTCGGAATACCCTAGACACAATCCGCATATCAATAGATTTCTAAAAAGATGGAAGGAGAGACCCCTGGTCCTGGAAAGACTGGATGTAGGGGAATGCCAGGACAGAGTAACGAGAGGGGGTTGAATGGAGAAAAGAGGGAGGGAAGGGGGCTTATGGGACTTTCGGGGAGGGAGGAAACGGGAAAGGGGAAGTGATTTGGAATGTAAATTAAAAAAGTAAAATAAAATAAATTAAAAAAAAATCCCAAATGACCACAAAGTGTTTTGAAAAATAATATTAAGACAACAAAATGCAGAAATTCCAGGATGTCAGACTAGAACAGTTCAGGGACAGGTAGGTTCACAGGCTGTTGAACGTACATGGGCCTTCATCTTCTATGAGCATTTTTTTCTCATTTATAAGCAAGTCCCATCTTTTAATTCTAAATTTGAAACATTATAATCAATAACTTGCAGTCATTAAACATTTATTAAAGAAACCCGTATCTCTGTTAGCTGTGTTCTTCATCACAATGCAAATGCAGAGAGTGAAACTACGGAAAGGTTAAACGTCTCCAACTTATCAGCTCAGCTCACAGGCAGGGGACATGTGGAAGTGTGACTCTGCATGTCCCCTTTACATAGGCCTAAAAGAGAAGCAGCTGAGATAGGAATAAATCCACAAGTATCCCACAAAAAGGTATTGCTGCTGGAAATCAAAGTAAAGTGCAATGACTTTCAAAAGGAGAATGACTACTCAGTAGCCCAAAGTCACTACTCAGTAGCCCAAAATAACTACTCAGTAACCCAAAATCACTACTAAGTAGCCCAAAGTCACTACTAAGTAGCCCAAAGTCACTACTCAGAAGCCCAAAGTCACTACTCAGTAGCCCAAATAAATTTTTGTTCCCAACAATTTATTCATCACTCAGTCTAACAGCGAAAATAAAAGACCAAGAAGGTAGCATGTTTTGAGACAATGAATTTTACATAAAAAAAAGAAGCACAATTAACAATTTCTGGGATACTAGGTACCCTGAACATTAAGAAGAAGAAGGCATAGGTCACATGTTAAACACATGTTTAAGCTATTATACACTTCATCCTTAACAATTTTGAAAATAATTTATATAGCAAAAATGGATGTCAGATGTTTGTCTAAGCATGGGATTTCAGAATCTTCACTAATACTTAATTATTTATATAGTCAAGCATTTCATAGAGTTTTAGGACACTAATTTTTTCAGTTTGCATATGAATTTTACTTTTCAAATTACCTTTTAATATCCTCCACTGGGTCCCCAAACTGCTAATCTTTATAGAAAGGAATTAGGCAAAATGCTTAATCTAAAATTGGCATGTCTTCTATAACATATATAAGGTATTTCTATGTAAATAACATAATTTTAAGGTTATTTTATGTCTACATTTTCTGTGTTTTCATAAAAAATGCATTTGTATTAAATTCCCAAAGTGACTATGTTAATTCTTTCCTTGGGGTCATGAAATATTTAAGGCAGTACCTTAGTCTTTTTCAGAGCAAGGAGATGAAAGGAATACAAGGGATTGAACTCTGGGAGATGGAAATTTTCCTAACAATAGTTCTGACCATTTAAATTAACAAACATCCCTGGGAGAAGTATTTATACATCTCCTCTTTTCAGTTAAGTATTCTTATGAGTTATTATCCCATTAATTATCATAGAAATGCAGAGGATGCATTTAGTACCGAAAATATGATAATACATGTTAATACATGATAATACATGTTCTACTACCCATCCATGAGTTCATGTGTTCAGGAAACATGGAGGGATTCAGGGGTAGGCTTAGATGAGTATAATTCTTTCTCAGAGAATTTTCTGTCTAGATTGTGTTGTAAACTTTATATACACAGATTTCTATTTCTAAACAGAAATAGATTTCTACTTTTTACAAAATCTTTTGTTAGCCTTACAGTTTCCAACAAATCTCTTTCAAAAGACATCCATTCTGCATTCCATCTAAAACCCAATATAAACTCATCACATCCTGGAGGTGGACACTTTACTCTTTACACAAATTGACCTGGGGGAGCTAAGAAAGAAAAACATCTTTGAAGTTGGTTTCAAATAGAAGCTCAATTGCTTTATGTTGCATCTACTTCTAAAAAAAAAACATATTGGTTAATGAGGTCATTTCTATAAAGTTTATAAGCTCCTTGGAAAGCGGCAATGCACAAATACCAGACATTGTAAAAAGATTTAAGTCCTCTTTACAAGAGTGACTCCATTGTCTGAAACGGAGAGACCTAGTCACATGAGACTATCACATGATATTCCCAATGCTTATACTCCTGAAGAATGAAAATGATAAAACTAACCTGTAAAGTAGTACTTGTTACTATTTTAATAAATATTGAAACATTTTTTAAGAATTTATAAAAAAGAAATATAATTTTAGGAAATTCCTGAAGAAGCCACCTGCAAAAACATGTAAAGCCCCAGGACTGCAAAACACATTCAGCGTTTTACTTTACCTATTTAATAACATTGGCTGGCAGGAATTATGTCATACCCAGCCCATAGCTTGTCATCGAAGACCTAGGGAGAAAATAATGGGGCCACACTATAGATATTTCAGGGAAAAAAACCAAAAACAACATAGTAGTAATTCTGGTAAACTGTCTAAATAAATATATATTCTTAATTTCTTCAAATTCTCGAATCTAGAATAAGTTCTAGGGAAGAGAAATGATCATTGCTGGTGCTCTGTTAGAACTAGAAGGTTAAAATAGATCCTTCAGAAGACATGACTAATTTTCATGGGACTGGACAAGTAGAAGCATTTTGCTTGTGAGAAGGCTTCCATTTCTTCCTCGGTGCTTCCTCTGTTAGACACTGGTTGGATCAAACCGAGCACACGTTAGTAAGGACATCCAGCTAAGGCACTTCCAAAGCCACTTTGAATGTCTCCATAGCGCATTTGTACGACATCCTTTCTGGGTCAGTCGACTATTGAACTGCAGAAAGCATGACTGTTAATCTTAGAGTCCTCGGACCTACAGAAGCACACGCTGTAAAACCCCAGCAATAACGTTCATGTCTTTCCTTTTAAACACATCCTTTATTTTTCTCATGAACTGGAAATTCTGGAATCTGGATCATCAAAATAATGGAAATGAAAATAACCCCCTGTAACCTGTGCAATAGTTGGAAGTATTGTAGCACTCTGTTGGATGGGGCAGTGAAAGGACCCGCCTGAAAACCGACCACAGCCTTCCTGGCTGTCAAGCTCTAGGCGGGGGCTTTGCTTCTCTGATCATCAATATTGTTGAATGTAAGAGGCTGACAACAGGCTTTTCTCGACGATGTTTTGCTGGCTTTATATTTAATTGTTCTATAGCACCTGTTAATTTTTTTTTAATCAATCCCATTTACAGTATCGGCTTGTCATCGTTTAACAAGTAAACACTTTTAGTGTGCAACCAAACTACTTTTTTTTTCAGTTCTTACATTTTTAAAAGCATTTCTGCTTACCGTGTACCTAAGCTAAAGCAAGTAAAACATTCAAGATAGACTGAAATTACTTTCCAGCACAAAAAATCATGCCCGGAAATGTATCTTAAATGCTTCGAAACCCACTCTTTGCCTCAATCGCTGCTTTCAATCATTTGGATGTCTTGCCTGGTTACCTTGGTTGAAATTGAAAAAGTAAGCATTCATGACGCTGTTAAATTAAAATTAGGCATGCAGGCACGCAAACTGGTCAGTAAGACATGTAAAACACGATGTCATTTTTGATCTCAAAATATTTGTTCACTCTATAAAAGATGGCGGCCATTACCATTGTTTCAATGAGGAAAAAAACAGGGTTCATAAATAAACGGATGCGAAATTATGCATGCAAGATGGTTTTGTTTTGCTGTTACAAAAATGAATATAAAAAAAAACAAAAAAAAACAAAAAACAAAAAAACCCCACATCAGCTAGTGCGTCAATGTTCAGCTTGTCTTTATTATTACCAGCAGTGTGCATATAAACTAATTTTGCAGGTGGGCTCATTGCACCTGTTTATCTAATGACAGTCCTTTTTTTTTTGCTATTGAGAAACTTTAGTTTTTTTTAATTATTTATTTTTTTTAATTTACATTCCAAATCATTTCCCCTTTCCCGTTTCCTCCCTCCCCGAAAGTCCCATAAGCCCCCTTCCCTCCCTCTTTTCTCCATTCAACCCCCTCTCCTTACTCTGTCCTGGCGTTCCCCTACATCCAGTCTTTCCAGGACCAGGGGTCTCTCCTTCTATCTTCTTAGAAATCTATTGATATGCAGATTGTGTCTAGGGTATTCCGAGATTCTGGGTCAATATCCCCTTATCAGTGACTGCATACCATGTGTGTTCTTTTGTGATTGGGTTACCTCACTAAGGATGATATTTTCAAGATCTGACCTTAATGCATTGTCTCCCTCAGAAAAACTACGTGCAAACATAAATATGAAGGCCCTGTGTCAATTTCAAGACCACTAAGCCATGTACAACACTATTTTGGTACAAGAATCAAATTTCCTTAATAGATAAAGAATGTGTATAGCTACTGCTAGAGTGTATAGTTTGCTTGGGATAACAAAAACATGCCCTCAAAAATGAATAGATTATCGTGTCCTGTTTTTACCAAGAATTCTATAAGAAACGGCAATGGAATAATGTGACATCTTTTTCAGTGGCTCCCTTACCAATGCCTACAGTCTGTGAACTCTAGGCTTCTTAGTTCGGGGCAATTCTATTGTGTTGACTGTCCTGATGTTTTACTGTTTTCCTGGCAAAGGCACACACTTACAAAGACTGAGTGACTTTTTTCCCTAAATCGCATCAATAGTTAGTGGCTCAGGTACAAACAACTTTGATGTTTGTGTTTTTACTGATTACCTAGCAAGAAGGTTGGCACAGAATTTTGTTTCGTCTTATGGTAGCATTTCCTAATTGACAATACATTTTTCTTCTCCCTCAGAAATGTAATTTTGGGGATGTGTTGCTACATGCTGTGAAGAAACAGCTATTTAGGAGCATGTCACATGATACCTGTCCATGTTTTATACCAGAGGGTAAAAGCATTTGATCTGAATGGTCCCCTTCATGTGGCCTGCTGACGGCTAGCTGATGTCTGTTTGCTTGTTTAGTTTGTTTAATGTAAGAATATGGACATTTCTGATTTTCACAAAAGTCTTAACTTTTCATGTACATGAAGTATTATTTCTGAAGAGGAAAGATGGTGAGGAATATATTTGTGTTATTGAAACTGAGTATGTCAGTGATTAATTGCATTTTTCTTGTACACTTTCTGCTGGATGTCCAGCACTCTTAGGCTTGTGTATTCCAGAGCAATGGAATGTTATGCAAGTGTGGAGTACATGCAAACATAAATATGAAGGCCCTGTGTCAATTTCAAGTTCACTAGCCATGTACAACACTATTTTGGTACAAGAATCAAGTTTCCTTAATAGATAAAAAAGAATGTGCAAATAGTATAGTGTAGTTTGTCTGCTTAACTTTATTCTAGAAGGAAAAGTTACACTAGTTCTGGAGGAACTATTTCTCTGCCATGAGAAAAAGGGACTTCCTCTCTTTCAGTTCGAAGAGAGAATCCTATCTGCTCTCCACTCCAGCACAGAGAGACACAGCTCATTAAAAGCAGTCTTTGTACTTACAAAATCATGCATGCTATACCTCTTATTAAGAAAGTACTTCACATAGAAGAACATTTCGAGTGTAGAAAAAGTTGGTGAGATCTAACATGGTGTCAGGTTATGGCAAATAGAATCCAAACTCTAAAAATTGTTTTTGAAATTTCAGTTGTCCAGACTAGCTTCAACAAGAGCTAACTTTGCTAAGGGAATCATGCTCTAAAATCCACTGGGAGTGAAGATTTATTATGTCTTTCAGATTTTTCCATAGTTCCATCATAATACCGTCAAGATGGGCTTAAGGAATAGAAGCAATCAATACCTACAAGCTCAACCTTAGAACAAGCTGTATAAATGGTTGGCGGGGAATTCCTACTCTTAAGTGTTAGATGCAAAACAAATTTGGCACTAGCCAGAAAATTAAGATGATGAATACAAATTGGAAGTTTTGTTTGTTTGTTTGTTTTTAAACAGGGTTACGGTGGAAGACTATTTATTGCCCCTTAAAGAGTTTGAAATTTATAAAGTAGTTGATAATCTTGTCCTGCATTTTCTATAACCAGGGACAATAGTTTGTATAAGATACACAAGTTCGAGCTCATGAAATTTCCTACCTATTCCGCATTGGGAACTAGGTTGCAACTATCCACTTTGAAAGATTCCATTGTCCACATGGACAATTGTTTCTAGGTGCTAAAGCAACTTAACTTAAAGATACATAATGTTGGTATGTATAATGGGCATATTTACCATCTTACTGTTACTTATGTGTAACATAAGTGTGTAAAGTATCAAATTATATTTTTATATGACGTTTTGGTGTTTTGGGAATGGTGGAATGTATGCTGACAGGAAAGTACCTGATTGGGAGATTAAGAATATCTGCTTGATACATTTTATACAAATGAGCAGGATATTATTGGTGACTTTTACACATTTATATGATTCAGTCATAAATAATACTGTAAAAAAATGAAAAAGCAAGTGAATGCATGCAGTCTCTTCAAAAATATAACTATGTAATATGTTTGCAACTTAGTGAAGTTTATTTATTCATAAGTGTTTGTGTATATGTCTGTGCGTATGTGTGCGTGTTTGCACTGCACAGGAAACATACATACAATTTTATCTGCCTAATTTTAAAAGTAATTAATTTTTCAAAAGATAAATACTATTTGATAGAAAATAAGCAATATTTACTGACTGGTGATTCTAAGTGACATACGTAGTACATAATGTTTACAGTAGGATGAGAATGTCTTCCTAAGTGTAGATTATTATTCCTTTGTGAAGAAAGCATTCATTATCCCTAGTTGCATCATCATTTTTATCTACATTGTATCAGTGGTATCTGGAACCACCAATAGCCAACAAGGGATTATTTTCACTATTTCACTATAGTTTATTGCTTGACAACCAGCCTCCCTTCATAACCTCTTCATGAAAAACTCTCCAACCTATGGTTTCCACATTTCTATTCGCTATTCCTAGAAATTAGCTTTAAAGGAACCATGTATGTGTGAGGTTTGGTAATATTTGGTTCTCTTCTTGTGCTCATAAATGGCATGAACTTCACTGAGATTTCATTTAGCTTTGGCTATAGGAGATTAAGCAGCCTCATAACACAGCAGGTTGCCTCAATAGTCACAGCAGAGAGACAATAAGATGTAGTGACTATAAAGATGAAGAAAGGCAGCAGGTTACAGAATGAATGTCTGAACTTGAAGTTCTCAGTTACCGTCAATAAAGAGTCAGGAGATTTGTTTAGCATTGCACATAGCAGAAATGGCACCATATGTGTGTGTATGTATACATATATGTAAACATACAAATAGTGGTCCAAAATCCTTGCCAGTTACTCATAGTTTTCAAATCCACAGAGCAGATATGGAATTCTTGCAAGGGGCCTGAGGACATGGCAGCTGGGTAAATATGACTGTCTTGTCCAGCTATACTCTTTTCGAGCCATATAAACTCGGACATGGAACTTTGAACCTCAGCTTCTAAATTTACCACACAAGGTAACAGTACAACCTATGTTAACAGTTGTTAGTATAAAACAAATATGAGTGAGATTATATTTGTGCATAATCAGTGATGGAGTAGCATGTGGCAGATACAAATGAACCAACAGATTTGATTCTAGTTCCCAGTTCTTGTATAGCAAGAAAACAGTGTATATTATGGAGAATAAAGAGGTGCTCAGTTGCAGTGTGTTGACTGATTATGTAGAAAAAGGACTTAGTGTTTAGAGACCCTGAAGGTACTGAAGAGATCACTTCATATTAGAGGTGGCATAAATCCCACCTTAGGAGACCCGTAGGGCTTGAGTAGACTTGGACTCCTGGAGAAGATGTTTCAGTTATCAAAATGCCCAATGTATCATACATATTATCATAGACAATGGTTTCAAATGTTCTTGTAAAGACATTCTGTGTAATGAAAAAACCAATGGAAGATCCAAGAATGACTGAAGATCTCTGGAGATGATGAAAATAACAACCTGCTTTGGGGTGGTAGGTCCCTAACCTGGGTGTCAGCTAGAGAGACTCTGGATTAAGAGTTTTATAAAGCCATTGCTCTTTTCTCCTATTAATCCTGTTCATTCAGCATCTGAGCATTATCCTTTCAGTGTCTTCTACAGAATAAAAAGCTACCAACTCAGGAAGCCCACTTTAATTTACCCTGTCTGTCTATGCCCCTCTAACACTTGCTCACTCTGAATAAATGTAAACTAATAAGTATTGAGAAAAGTCTATGTGCAAAGCATATATCTACTTCATTTTTAACTATCATCATATATTTATAATAGCTACATATGATCAGTACAACTTAATATACCACAGTTTCTGATTTAAAAAAAATCAAGAAATGAAATTGCTTAATATTCTCTATGGAGGTCTTTGGTGGAAAAATGGGATAAGACCACAGCATTGGTCTTAACCGTTAACTTCTATGGTATCCAAATTCATGTTCAATCGTGAAGCAGGAAACCAAATAACATTTAAAGACCATTCTTAGGTTTGGCATGTTAAAAATCTACTACTACAGAAAAAAAAAACTATAATAACTGACTGGACTTCCAAATGTAGCATATCAATCATGATCTTTAAAATGAGAAATACTGCATTTGATCAGTAACAATTTTACTAATGCAATAAAAATAAAACATGAAATAGCCTATAAAATCCAGCCTACACTATCATAGCATTATAAAAGTCTATGGACGGCAAATCACAGTTATATTTTCTTACTATAAAATAATAACTATGCAGAAGCTTGAGTGTTGGGATTTAGCTACGTCTGAAAAAGGGTTTCACATTGTGGCTAAATCTATCTGCTTTACCATTTTATACTCCATCCTAACTTGTCATAATCTCTGGTTCATTCATTTTACATAGGAAAGTTAGACTAAATAATAGTTTAAATGTAAGTGGTGGTTTAAATACAGGAGACCTGCAGAGTCCCATTGAGTTCTCAAATAACTTCTGATTTTTCCAGATGCAATTTACCCAATTTAACCTCATTATCCTCACTTTATCCTTCCAACAAGAGGTCTATGGGCCACTTTAAGGTCCTTTGTATATTAGTGCTTCTAAGGAGAGATGGATGTAATGACGGAGGGTGAAGTTCAAACAGCCCATTTTGCTGACGCCTTGGTCATTTTAAAGAGTCTTTGACTGAGGCATAAAATTAGCACTTCTAATTGAAGTGTGATTTATTTTTGATGTAATGTGCCCAATTTTTATTCTTTATTCATTCAGCTATGCAGAAAAGATTTCATTCGGTCTCAGCATCCCAAGCCAGCATATCCCTGGACTTTTGCCAGCAACACCATGTGACTTAAGGGTCTGTTTTCAAGTGTTATGTACAGTTACACACAGGATGCCCTTTGTCTTGAAACTCTTTTAGCTTCTCATCAGTAACTGTTCTCAGCTATATTGCACATGTTTGTTTTGTATCCCTATCATTTTACAGCCTTTAGTATCCCAGGCTACCCTACCCAGTCCTGCTATAGCACATGCAGGTTTCTGTATTTATCCTATCTTGTAGCTCACAGTAGACATAGACCTATAACAGCAGAAGCAGAGACAGAGATACAAGTTGCAGCCCCTAAGAACCTGAGAGTTCCTTTCAGACACCCACGCTCTCCACTCAGGTAAAGCTGATACTCTTAATCATCCTCCAGAAAGGGATTTTAAGATGGGTCAATAGGATAGGAAGGGGAAGTTTTATTTGTTTTTTGTTGTTGTTATTGTTGTTGTTGTTTGCTAGTTTGTTTGTCTTCCAGCAATTTATTTATTAATAGTTTAATATATTGTATATTATATTTTAAGTTTTATATTTACATATAAATGTATGCTTTATAGGTACACATATATAATTACATATATATATTATAATATTTATTCATTTTACATCCTCCCACCAATAGTGTCATAGCTCCCATTGCTATTTTACACCCAATCCCACCCTCATAAATACCTTCCTTGGTCATTAATGTCTCTCCTTCTCCTCAGAGAAGGGGAAGCCCCACTTGAGTACCATCTAGCCCTGGGACCTTGAGTCACAGCAGAACTAAGCACATCCTCTCACACAGAGGCCCATCCAGGCAGTTCAACTAAGGGAAGGGGATCCAATGGCAGGCAACCGAGTCAGATACAGCCCCTAATCCAATCATTAGGGGACCCATATGAATCCAAGCTGTACATCTGCTACAAATGTTTAAGGGGACAGCTCCTCATCCTCTTTGGTTGGTGGACCAGTTTCTGTGAGCACCCATGGGCCCAGATTAGATGACTTTGTAGGTCTTCTTGTTGTGTCCTTGACTCCTCCAGCTCACTCAATCCTGTTTCTCACTCTTGCACATAAATCCCTGAGCTCCACCTGATGTTTAGCTGTGTATCTCTGCATCTGTTTGTATAGCCTGCTGGATGAAGCCTCTCATAAGACAGTTAGGCTAGGCTCCAGTCTGTAAGCATGATAGAGTAGCTGGAATTTATTAAGAAGACTTTTTAACATGAAGAAAAGCACAGGCCTTAATGGAGAGAGAAGACTTAGGAGAAAGAAAATAAAGACACTAAACATGAATATGGACTTCTCCAAGCAAGCTTGCAGATCATGCTTAAACAGTTTCTAACACTTCCTTTTCAAATACACACGCACACACACATATACATACACACACACACATATACACACACATATATGTATATGTCTGTGTGTGTATATATATATATATATCTTTTCTGTCTTTCATCACCTATCTCTCATCTATCTGCTTGCTTGTATATCATCTGTCATCCATCTCTCTATCTCTAGCTATCTATCCATCACCTATTTTTCTGTTATAGACATATCACCTGTCCATAAATCTATCTACTGTGCATATATATTATCTCCCTTCTAACCCTTTACCAAATCTTTTAATTCACTGAATTCTCATTAGTTTTTAAATACACTTTCCTTTCTCATTACAAAAATAAGACAAAAGAGCACTGATTACATTCTTCCATTTATAACAAAATACTAGAACAGATAAGATTATTCCATATTGGAAGATTATGTTGGAAAAATTGTATCTTCAGATATATATATATATATCTGAATATATATATATATATATATATATATATATATATAGAGAGAGAGAGAGAGAGAGAGAGAGAGACAGAGACAGAGAGAGAGAGAGAGAGAGAATGTATGTATATCGACATACTTTATGGTTAAGCAAAATAATTTCCTGAGTAGCCATCAATTTGCCAGATCACAATAAGCATTAAATAGTATTGCTGATAATGATGTCTTTGTCTTATGCCTAATTTGAATGCTTTCATCTCTCACAATTACTACATAAATTAACATATAGATCAAAGTATAAGTTCAATATTTACAAGTAGAGCCATTCTTTCATAGCTGATTGATTTCACAGACAAATGGTCTAAGATAATTCAATAGGAAATGAAAATCTGTCCTCAAAAAACAAAATATGTGTCAAAACAAGGGGCCAATCACTTAGTACAATAAATCATAGGCCTTCACACAGAAATGTAAAGAATAAATTGTAAAATTTTATTGGACAAAAACCAACTGTTGATTTAATAGTTCTTAAAACTAATGGGCCAAAAGCATAAAATAAAACTAATTTCTAAAGCTAAATGCATTAGATTGGCATCTTCCAATAACAAATCACTAAGAAATTGAAAATTCAGATTCCCTTCCCCTACCTTTCTTACCTGCCCAATGTGTTTTCTGGGGCACTGCAAGCTGCACTGAGCAGTCTGCTATCCAGGGAGGACCACCATTCTCCCAGCACCTTTCAGGCCAACCTCACAACAGAACTGAGGATCTGAAGTCATACAGACCTCCTTATCCAGAGGTGTAAGGTCAAAGGATACACATCAGAAGCCAGCCATATCAGAACCAATGAAGTCAAGCCCATCCAAATACCTACTACAACAGGAACATACAGGGACCAAAGCTATCCAAATGACTAAAGGCCCTCAAAAGAACACAATTTAAAAAAGACAGGGCAATATAATCTCTTCACAGCACAGATTCCTTACTACACCAAGCCCTGGGTATCCTAATATAACTAATATACAAGAAAATGACCTTAAAACCAATCTTATAAAGATTATAGAAGCCTTTGAAGAGGAAATGAGTCCCTTAAAGAAAATATAAACAAACAGGCACAGGTCTTTAAAAAGGAAACAAATAAATCCCTTAAAAAAATACAGGAAAGAGAAATTAAACAGGTGAAGGAAATAAAGAAAAAACAAACTACGGAATCTTAAAGATAGAAAATTTAGAGGAGAGAACAGAGACAATAGATGCAAGCATCACCAGCAGAAAACAAACACCAAAGATCCTAATATAGACTACTATAGCCAGCAAAACCCTCAATCACTATACATGGTGAAAACAAGATATTTCAAGAAAAATCCAAATCTATTCACAAATTCATCACTACAGAAAATACTAAAAGGAAAACTCTAAACTAAGGAGGATAATTATATACAAGAAAACAGAAGAAATAAGGAATTCATTATGAGCAAAAACAAGAGAACTGAAAACAAATACACACACACACACACACACAGACACCACCAACATCTAAATAACAGGAATTAATAATCACTGGTCAGTAATATCTCTCAACATTAATGAACTCAATCCCACAATAAAAAGACACAAATTAACACAATTTATGAGAAAACAAGATCCATCACTCTGCTGCGTACAAGAAACACACCTCAGTCATAAAGATAGACATTACCTCAGAGTAAAGGCCTGGAGAAAAGTTTTCCAAGCAAACGGACCCAAGAATCAAGCTGTAGTATCCATTCTAATACCTAATAAAATAGACTTTTAACCAAAAATTGATCAAAAAAGACAAGGAAGGACACCTCATACTCATCAAAGGGAAAATCTACCAAGATGATATCTCAACTCTGAACATCTATGCCTCAAACACAAGAGTATCCACATTTGTAAAAGAAACATTGCTAAAACTTTACTCACACATTGAATCCCACACACTAATACTCGGATACTTCAGCACCCTACTCTTGCCAATGAACAGGTCATCAAAACAGAAGCTAAACAGAGAAATAATGAAACTAACAGACGTTATGAATCAAAGGACCTGACAAACATCTGCTGAGTATCTCACCTAAACATGGAAGAATATACCTTCTTCTCAGCATCTCATGGATCCTTCTCCAAAATTGTCCATATAGTCACTCACAAAGCAAGCCTCAATAGATATAAGAAAATTGAAATAGAACCTTATATCTTATCAGACCACCATGGATCAAAGGTAGACTTCAACAACAACAGAAACACCAGAAAGCCTACACACTCATGGAAATTGAACAACTCTCTACTTGATGATTTCTGGGTCAGGGAAAAAAAAATAAAGAAAGAAATTAAAGACTTTCTAGAATTCAATGAAAATGTAGGAACAACAGACCCAAATTTATTGCACACAATGAAAGCAGTACTAAGAAGAAAGTTCATATCACTAAGTGTGTCTATAAAGAAATTAGAAAGTTCTTACGCAAGCAATTTAAAAGTACACCTTGAAGAGCTAGAAAAAAAGAAGCAAATACACAGAAGAGGAATACGAGTCAGGAAATAATCAAAATCAGGGCTGAAACCAATCAGTCAGAAATAAAGAAAACAATACAATGAATCAACAAAACCAAGAGCTGGTTATTTGGAAAGATCAACAAGATAGATAAGCAGCTAATCTAACCAAAAGACAGAGAAGCAGTATCCAAATTAACAAAATCAGAAGTGAAAAGGGAGACATAACAATAGACCCTGAGGGAATTCAATTCCTTGTTAGGTCTTACTTCAAAAGCCTGTACTCAACAAAATTGGAAAATCTTAACAAAATGGATCATTTTTCTAGACAGATACCTCTTACCAAGATTAAATTAAGATCCGGTATATACTATTAAACAGCCCTATGACCCCTAAGGAAATAGAAGCAATCATTAAAAGTCTCCCAACCAAAAATCACATAAATAAATAAACTAAAAGAAAAAAAATAGCTTAGAACCAGATGGTTTTATTGCCAAACTATCATACTTTCAAAAAAAATGAGATAATATCAATATTCCTAAAACTTTTCTACAAAATAAAAGCAGAAGAACACTGCTAAACTCTTTCTATGAAGTCATGGTTACCCTGATATCTAAACCACATGAAGACTCAACAGAGAAAGAGAATTTAGATCAATTACTTTTATGAACATTGATGGGAAAACACCCAATAAAATACTCACAAACCAAATCCAGGAACATATCAAAGATGTCATCCAACATGATCAATTAGGCTTCATCCAAGGGATGGAGGGGCTAGTTCAATATATGTAACATTTCAATGTAATCCACCATATAAACAAACTGAAAGAAAAAAATCACATGATCATTTTTATGTGCTAAAGTAACCTTGACACAATTCAACAACCTTTAATGTTAAATTCTTAAAAAGATCAGGGCTCCAAGGCACATATATAGCAATCCAATAGCCAACATCTGCTGAGGGCCATGCAAAAGGAACTACAAAAGACTTTAGAACTCGTGGAATGTGGTCCATGTGTTACTACAGCCACATGGGTGAGCCTCAGTGTACCACAGCCCTGAGAACTAGGTGTCCTAAGATTCTTCATGCTGTTATGGAATTCTATTCTGCTTGCTGCCCTCACATCCCTCTTAATCTATGCATTTTATGAAAACTTTAAGGGAACTTCCAGCCCATCATAGTACAGTATCTCTAGCACTTACAATAATAATGCTTGATCTCTTTCAGGCATTGCTACTGGAGCAGATTGATAATTCAATCACCACTGTAAGAAAGAATTTAGAGATACTAATTATCAGCAATGGCTACCGCCCTTAGAAAATATTTGGAAAAATAATTAGTGAAGTTAGGTTTAGATGTTTTTATTATTGGCTCTCAAGTACAAAATCTTAGGAAATAATTTAAAGTTCCAAAAAGCACACTCTTAATAGTTAAGCTAGGAACCTTTTATGATCTGGTAACAAGAGCTATTAAACCACTTGCTGACATGACTCTCACTGAGGCTGGACTGGTGATAATTGATTTCTTATACCTATTTTGCCCTCAGCTTCCTGACATGATTTATTACAAATTGCTGGTGAGAAGATATGCATTCTGAGGATATAAGGTAGATATGACTCATTTTTATATAAAGGTTTAGATTTGTGATTCTTTAAGATTCTTACAAGACCCCTTTTAAAGATAAATAAAATAATTTCTCTTTTCTTATAACTGCAGTTTGTTGTCTGTCAGTAAAAGAAACTGGCTGAGAAAACTACCTAGTTTGCTTGCTTGGTTGCTTGCTTACACTTTGTTAATCTATAACAAGTTGCTTAGTTATGAATAGACATGGGTTTGGAGGAGATAATTTGTTTTCTTTATCTGTACAACATAATGCTATTTCTTGTAAAGGTATTATGGAATACACTGTTTTTCCACAATCATTTACTGTAAGAAAACTAAAGTGTAATCCCATTGTAATTTTATACTGCTTGAAAGATTTTACTGGGGTATATAAGCTATGGAAGAAAAATAAAGTATTGAGAGTTGGAACATTTGTCCTTCCATCCATCAACTATGTGTATGTTTGTATATGTGTAAAGTTTGTGTGAGTGGAGGTTGGATAATTTTTCCTTCCATTCATCAACTATTTGTATGTAAAGCTTGTCTGGGGGTATGTTAGAGCTTTCTCTATCCACCAACTGCGTATATATATATATGTATGTATGTGTATGTGTGAAATGCTTAAAGCCTGTTTGCAGAAGCTTTGTTTAATCATTCTATGTGTGAATGTGTATGTCTGTAGGTCTGTATGCATGCATATATGTATGTATGTATTTATGTATGCATGTGTGTATATATATGTGCTTATAAAGTCATCGTGTGTGTGTGTGCAAATTTTCTTTCTTTCCTTCACTTTCTCCCTGACCCCCAAGAGTTAAAAGAGTTCATAGTTTTTCTGATGGCCGCAGAATGCCAGCCTCAGTAAATCAAGCTTTCTTCCCTTAGACAAAAGTCTCCTGAGTAACTTCTCTACTTGCTGACTGTCTTTGGCATTATCCCCTGAAGGTATCTGAATCCACCCCTGACAGTGGGTCTAATCACTGACTCCCAATGGATGCATGCTTCAGTTTACCCACCATGTGGATGCCAAAGCTGAAAATTGGCAAACATCAAACTATGTAAAGAGAAACTTAAAGCAATTCCACTAAAATTAAGAACAAGTCTAGGCTGCCCACTCTCTCCCTACCTATTCAATATAGTGCTTGAATTTCTAGCCAGAGCAAAAGACAGCTTAAGAAGATCCAGGGGATACAAACTGGAAAGGTAGAAGTCAAAATATTGCTATTTGAGGATGATATGATAGTATACATAAGCAACCCAAAAATTGTACTGAAGAATTCCTACAACTGATAAATGCCTTCAACAAAGTAGTCAAATACAAAATTAAGTCAAAAACATCAGTAACTCTTTTTTATACACATGATTAATGGGCTGAGAAAGAAAGTAGAGAAACAACATCCATTAAAATAGCCACAAATGACATAAAATATCTTCCTATAACTCTAACAAAGCAAGTGAAAGATCTATATGACAAGAACTTCAAGTCATTGAAGAAAGAAACTGAGGAAGATATCTTGCAGAAGAAATTGAGAAAGATGTCAGAGATGGAAAGATCTCCCATGCTCATTGTTTGATTGGTAGAATTAACATAGTGAAAATGGCCATTTTACCAAAAGCAATTTTCAGATTCAATACAACTCCCATCAAAATTGTGACACAATTCTTTCCAGACCTTGGCAGAGAAATTCTCAACTTCTTATGGAAAATAAAAACCCAGGATAGATAAAGCAATCCTGAACAATAAAAGAAATATCACTGTCCCTGACTCAAACTGAACTACAATGCAATAGTAATAAAACTGCATGATATTGGTGTAAGAACAGGTAGGTTGATCAATGGAATTGAATTGACACCATAGAAATAAAGGCACACACCTATAGGCACTTGATTTTTGACAAAGAAGGCAAAACCATTCAATGAATAAAAGAAAGCATCTTCAACAAATGGTATTGGTCTAACTGGATGTCTGCATGTAAAAGAATGAAAATAGATCCATATCTATCATTCTGCACAAAAATCAAGTCTGAAGTGGGATTTTCTGGTTTGATTGAAGAGTCAGTTATTTCATGTGATATTTTTCTAGAAGCAGGCTTATAAGAGAATGTTTTGCTAAAGCAGAGACATGAGAGGATGTTCTACTGAGAACAGACATGTGGTGTTTTTCTGGAAGTAGCCTGGTAAAGGGCATGTTATGCTTTGCTGGAGCAAATGCCTGAGAAGACACATGATGTTTGGAAAGAGAATAAGTATATCCCAACAATCAACAGACAATGGACAATGCTCTTTGCTGGTCATCATTGGGCTTTGCTGATGCTGGTTTTCATTGATGATACTCTTGTAGTAGTTCACCTTGTTTCCTTAGCTGATCTTTGCTAGTTGTAACTTCATAGAGATAAAGGCACTAAAGAATGTCCAGTGATACTTGGCTGCTTCTTGCCACTTCCACAGGCTCTTGCCAATCAGTGGAGCCTTGAAGTTTCTTCTGAATCGAATTGCTGCTACTGAATCTTGTTTGTTTGCTGAGTAAATTGGACTGCTGAAGATGATTTATGTTTGGCATTTTGCTAGTGTACTGGAATGCTGTCAATGAAGATTGTAATAGCTCCAGAGAACATTTTTTAACAGGTCCTCAAGCTTTATTTCCTCTTAACCTTTATTTCCCCTATCTCTCATGGGTGGTGGGCTAAGACAAAGGTTGAGCATTAAAGAATAATAATTAAAGTAGGTTTTGAAAAATCTAAGCCTACACATATCCAAGTGGATCAAAAGCCTCACCATTAACCCAGATTCATTAAATCTAATACAACAGAAATTGGGGAACAGCCTTGAACTCACTTGTACAGGAGACAACTTCCAGAACAGAACACCAGTGGCTCTGGCTCTAAGATCAATAGTTAATGAATGGGACCTCATGAAACTGAAAAGTCTACTGTAAGACAAAGGACACTGTCAATAGGACAAAATGGCAGCATAAAAATTGTGACATTATCTTCACCAACCCTACATCTAAAAGAGGGCTAATATCCAAAACTTATAAAGAACTGAGAAGTAAACACCAACAACCCAAATAACCCAATTAAAAAAAATGGGTCTCAGAGCTAAACAAAAAATTCTCAACAAGGAATCTTGAATAGATGAGAAGCACTTAAAGAAGTATTCAACATCTTTAGTCATCAGGGAAATGCAAATCCAAACAACTCTGAGACTTCACCTTACACAGGTCAGAATGGCTAAGATCACAAATTCAAATGATAGCACATGATGGAGAAGATATGAACAAGGGGAGTACTCTGCTGTTAGTGGTGGGAGTGTAAACTTGTACAACCACTTTAGAAATCACTTTGGTGGTTTCTTTGTTTGTCAAGATTTCATAGAGAGAAAGGTACCAAAGAAATAAAGAAAAATGAGAATAGTTTTACCTCAAGACACAACTATACCACTCCTCATGCTATAAAGATACTTCTTAACTATGTTCATAGAAACTTTATTCCTAATATTCAGAAACTACAAAAAAAAAAACCCTAGATGTCCCTTTACTGAAGAATGGATTTTTAAAAATGTGGTAGATGTACACAATGGACCATGTACACTATTCAACACTAAAAACAAAGGTATCATTACTTTTACAGGCAAATGGATGGAACTTGAGAATATCATCCCAAGTGAGGTAAAGACATGTATGATTTGTATTTAATTATAAGTGGATATAAGCCATAAAATACAGGATACTCATGCTACAGTCAACAGACCAAAGGAGACTAAAGAAGAAGGAGGGCCAAAGCAGGGATACTTGAATATCACTTAAAAGAAGGGAATAAAATAGTCATAGGAAGCAGATGGAGAGACAGATCTGAGTGGAAGAGGGAATAGGGAGGAGACTGGAGTGATGTTCAAGATTAGGCATGGGGAGGGACAGGAGAGATGGTCAAATGGCCATGAGAATGAATGGAAATTTGTAACTTGTGGGGCTGTGTGGAGATGGAGGTTATATCGAGAACATGACAGTGATCTGAGATAGAGTTGTTGCTCAAGAATCAATGGGGATGACATTAGCCATGACTCACAGCATTGGTAATATAAAACCTGAAAAGGCTGTAGCCAGGTATGAAACCCATTATAGTGATAGGAGCAACAAACCACCAACAAAACTTTTGACCCAAAATTTATCCTCTGTACAAGAATGCAGGGAAGGGTTATAGAACAGAGACTGACGGAATGGGCAAGCAATAATCAGCCCAACTTGGGCTCCCTCCCATGGGCAAGCCCCAATCCCTGACATTATTAGTGGTACTCTGTTATCCTTGTAGACAGGAGTCTACCACAAGTGTCCTCAGAGAGCGTCCACGCAGCAGTTGACTCAGATGGATGCAGAGACTCACAGCCGAACAGTGGATGGAGCATGGGGACTCTTTTTTTTTTCCTTCCTTTATTTTTTTTTATTTTCTAAGTTTTTTTTTATTTACATTCCAAATCATTTCCCCTTTCCCATTTCCTCCCTCCCCGAAAGTCCCATAAGCCCCCTTCCCTCCCTCCCTCTTTTCTCCATTCAACCCCCTCTCATTTCTCTGTCCTGGCATTCCCCTACATCCAGTCTTTCCAGGACCAGGGATCTCTCCTTCCATCTTCTTAGAAATCTATTGATTTTGGCTTATTTCCAAGAAGATGGAAGGAGAGACCCCTGGTCCTGGAAAGACTGGATGTAGGGGAACGCCAGGACAGAGAAGCGAGAGGGGGTTGAATGGGGAAAAGAGGGAGGGAAGGGGGCTTATGGGACTTTCGGGGAGGGAGGAAATGGGAAAGGGGAAATCATTTGGAATGTAAATAAAAAAACTTTAAAAAAAAGGCAATACAATTTACTAAATTGAAGTACATATTCATTTATATATTGGACTAAATTTGTTAAAATTTTACTTGAGCTTGTGTATCTATGTTTGTAAAGAATCCTGTTGCCATTACCCCCCCCCTTTTCAGTATTTTCTCAAGTATTAGTATTCTGCTAATAAGAAGCAACAGACTCATTACACAAACCCAAGTTGTTCAAAACCTGCACATCCTCAAGAATTCAGTGAAATCAGGTCTTGCCTTAGTCAGTTCCTTGAAGGAAGTTCCAGTACACTGGAATATTGTGCCTGATGATTGTGTCTTAAGGACAATGGCTTCTGTACAGGTTGAACTGATAGTGTGTGCTAATGATGTTATTTATGGTGAATATCTGTTTTTTTCTTAGCATGGTCTAAGGAAGAGAGTAGAGATGGCATCTGAATATCTGATGTCAGTCACAGGGATTGCAGTGGGAGTGGCTCATGCACCAAAAAAGCTGGAAACGAGGTCTGGAGAGCTCTTGTTTGGACAGATTTTGAAGAGCCAGATATTGTTCCTGGGAATTTGTTTTTAATTCCTCTGTATATTAAAATTTTATATTCCTTACAAAAGAATGAAATGTTGATGCTCTATGCTTATACCCCAAAATCAAATTTTGAAACCCTGGCCCCCAGGGGAACAGTATTAAAGACAGAGGCAAATTTCAGCTGATTAGAGGGCATAATTAGAACAGGGCTCTGAAAATGAGATTTGTATATTTTATAAAACAACCTCTCTCTCTCTCTCTCTCTCTCTCTCTCTCTCTCTCTCTCTCTCTCTCTCTCTCTCTCTCTCTCTCTGCATGTGGGTGTATGTGTGTGTGCACATGCACATGTATGCAAATGCTTATGCCTGTATCTGTGCACATGCATGTGTGTGCATAAATGCTTGTGGCCATTTAGCTGTGTACCATGAGAAACAATACTAAAAAATACTGAGGAAAGAGACCTTCACCAGAGCTTGACCGTTCTCACACCCTGATCTTAGATTCTAAACTTCCAACAATAAGAAAGATATTGAGCTATTAAACCAAAGAACATTTTTCTTATCTATAGTGTGTATTTAATTCTTTCACTTTAATTACTACAGAAACTATTAAGCATCCTGATGCTCTTTAGTAACCCAAGCTATAAGATTGTGATCTCACAACTTGTGAAAATTTTGAGAAAAGTCTTCAAAGCCTTATCTGTTAAATTGTTAAAATTCAATCCAAAAACACTAGCTTATTAGGATTATTTTATAAAAATGAGTATCCATTTGTTAGAAAAACTTCTAAACATATTAAAAAACTGACCTCTGTTAACCTCAGACTGCTTTAGGAGCTTTATATAGTGTGCTTTCAGACTCTATGGGGTCTGAAGAGATGTCATCTCTTATGGTCCTGAAGTTAACTAATTACACACCAGGTTGTTGTTGTTTGTTGTTGTTGTTGTTAGCCTGACTAAATACATATTGATTTTAACAGTCTGTTTCATTCAACAATCTTACCGGTTCATTGATTATTTTATATAGATTTTGTGTCTTAAATTTCATTGATACCTATTTTAATATTTTAAATTTTCTCCAGATTCGATATCATTTAGGAACATAACTAAATTCAATTGAATTTAGAATATATCTAATACTGGAACTAATCTTATAGCTTTAAGGAAACCTCTATTTAACCAATGGATATTTTAGGTCTTCTACCGAAGAAAAGCTTGAGCATTTACTGCATTCTCTTAATAATTCTATATACTTAGTCATTATTATTACACTTATTATTTATTGTTTGAGAAATTTTTTATGCATATATGTGTTTTGTTCAAATATACCCATTACCACTATAATTCTTCTCTTATACCACATTACTTTCCCAACTTCATGTTCCTTTTCTTTTGTAATAAATATTACATATCCTTAATGCTGCCTGTATAGGTGTAAGACTGTTACATGGTAGCCTTTCATGGGTCAAATCCTTAAGAAAGTTTTTCCAGAAGCCATAGATTGCTAATAACTTCCTCAGCTGTTAGAACTGTTAAACCACATCATTGCAGGAGGCAGCTCTCGGATTGGTTTGGGCAGGATACAGCTTTTGGGTTGTTTGTTTGTTGAAGGAGGGTTTCTAACTTACCCTAAGGATCACCACCATTTTGACTAGAAGGGCTAGTTATCAATTGTCCTGAAATCAGATGGTCTCTACAACCATAATGCTAGGGTTTCAAGTACGTCCTACCACACCTGGCTTATTTACATAAGTGATCTCTATCTGAGCTCAGGACCACATCTTTGTACAAAAAACATATTACCCAGTAATTCTTCTTACCCTCCCTCTGGCCCTCAATTTAATATCTAAATTTATTATAATTTATTATACATTAGATATTTACTAATGTGCATCTATTTAGAACAGCTCTATGAGGCTGATTATTCTAAGCAACCTGGATAGAGGACAGAAGAAAAATCATCTGCCTAGATAAACCAGACATTATAGAATTGATGAACAAAGAGTTAGATTAACTGATGACAGCAGCTAACTGATTTATCTGCTTTACTAACAGATGCATGTTACAGTCAGCTCATGCTTTATATAAAACATGCATGCAATGTGCATATTTTAAAATAGAAAAATCAACTAACTTGTCTTATACCACCTGAAAATCTTTGATAAGTTTTATATAACTTGTAAATATCATTTATAACAAGATAATTTTATAACAAGATTAGTTACTGGGTTTGAATTTCAAACTAATGTCAATTGAAATGAGAAAAAACAAACCTCTGTATGGATTTGTTTCTCAGTTACTATGAAAAAAATCATAAGGAGGAGATAATTGTTTAGATAATTCTATAGAGTATTGTCATAAAAGAAACTAAGTCAAGGCAGAGACTCAAGGAGAAACCTGTAGAAAGCAACAGAAGCAGAGGTTATAGAGGGAGACTCTCATAGCTTGCTTCATGGCTTAATAAGCTTTCATAATTTTGCATTTTTATTCTTGTTTTCCTTTCACCCCTCCCCATAAAAACCTCTGATACAATCTCCTTATTCTCTTTTAAATCCATGGACTCATTATTTATTAACTGTTGTGTTACAAGTGTGTGTGTGTGTGCGCGTGTGTGCGTGTGTGTGTGTGTGTGTGTGTGTGTGTGTGTGTAAAATTCTATATTTAGCTTGATCAGTCTGTATAATGTTATTCACATATCTGATATCTGTCTTCAGGGCTGACCTCTTGTTTTGCAATGTTTCCTGAGTGTTAAGTAAGAGAGTACTTTGTAGATGTATTGTTTGAATGGAGCTTCACAACACTGCATTTGGATTGGTTGTGGTTATGACATCTTTAAACCACAGCAACCAACAGTATGCCCAGTAACTCTCAGGGTATAAGCAGTGGCACAAATGGTGGTAAATAATGAATCTCTAGTCAAATTTAAGATAGTATGAACAGAAGAGAATCTATGCCTGGTACTAGACAATTGGCTAACTTCTTAATTCTAAGAAGGTAATGAATAATGGAAGAAAGCCTACAACCACTAATTTACTAAACCAGCATAATTTCTAATGACAATCTAACTTCTGTCCTTATAAACTTCTGTCCTAATAAATGTAGTCTTCACTCGGGAAAGGGAAGTCATTTGGAATGTAAATAAAAAATCTTAAAAAAAAAAAAAAGATAACTTTTCTTTGCAACAGACCACAGTAAGCTTTTGTAAACAACCAAGGTCCACCTCCCCTTAGGCAGAACCTCCCCCCAGTAGTCTAGGTCCTCCTACACCAATCATTAACCATGAAAATGCACACCATAGGTTACCTAAAGCCCACTAAGGTGAAGGCATTTTTCTTCCTAATGACTCTAGCTTGTGTCAAGTTGACAAAAAACTAACAAGCAGACCATCTTGTCTCACTATTTGGGGGGGGTGGTGGTAACAGATCACAGAAAATAAAGAAGCAAAATATTTTAAAGAAAACTGAAGATAATGTAATTGATGCATATCCAATTGGATAATTAACTTCAGAAACTGATCCTTTAATACATGGAAATATTTCTCCTTTAAGATCTTTTTAAGGATCACTTGGGTTGATTACTATTTTTCAACGTGATTTTTGAGGAACCCTCCCACAGCTCAGGATTACCATTGGCACTTGTGAAACACACACATACACAAAAATGGATCTCTAAGATTAAAATGTAGAAAACTCTGATGCACACCTGTTTTGATGGTACATGTAAAAGGAATCTTTGTCTGTAGGAACCTGATGGCGCCTTTATTGCTTTGCTTTAAGAAGGTGCACCATGTACCTCAAAATTAGCCTATGTATCAGGAGACATGGATGTTGCCATGGTAAATACACATTCTTTAATTGAATAGCAAACTAATGTACACATAAAACCAACATAACTTTTTGGCACACAAATTAGCACTCCTGGGATGAAAATAAACACATTCCACTTCTGAAATATTTTGCTTTTTTTTTTTGGATTTATTTTTTTTTTAGGTAGTAGAAGCATATAGGTATAATATATTACATTGTGAAGATTATTTTCCTTTTCCTCCACTAAGAACCCTGCAGTTGCCCTTGTTTGTAGGACTTCACATTGCATACAAATATACAAGAAGATGTTTCACGTCACAGAAGACCACAAAGTGATCTCAGTAAATACCTGCACTTTTCACAGTCACATAAAATATGATGCGGGAAATTCCTTGTAACTTCAGTTTAGAGTTGCCTGTAAGACAGGGACTGCTGTACATATTGAGTTTGCATCAAATCCTCTTTTTCTCCAGCAGCCCCACGTTTATTTGATCTCCTCTCAGCATTTCTCATCTTCCTTATATGTGACCCCAGCACTCTCCAACCCAAATTATCCTCACCCTTCATTGACACCACTATAAGAAGCCTCCATCATTCTTTGATTTTATTCTTATTCATCATTTCCAGAATTGGAAAGGAGAGTCTTTTCCTGGCAATTCACAGGTGATAGAGCAATTTGAGGAATAGTGTTCTCTCTCCATTTTCTATTTTCAAGACTTCTCTTCCCCAGTTTTTGCTTTAACCACAATGAGGCTTGTGCAGAGCAAGACTGATCAGATTCATTCCCAAGCTATTTTTGCAAGCAAGGAGACAGGATTTAAAGTAGGCATAAGCATTTTACCAAGAATGCTGGTCTGAGGTCACTCTGACTAGAACAATAAGAAAATTCAAGACTAATGGAGACAAGCACAGCAGGGTATACTGGAGTAATAACGCCTACTTACCAACCAGGGGCAATGTAACACACTTGTTCCTGACTGAGGCAAACAGTGACCAGAATTCTGAGAGGGGCTGTAAGCGACTGGGAATGGAAGGATTGTTCTGAAAGGCTTTGGTGTGGAGCAAGAAACTGCTGCCTGGTACAAACAAGCAGTTTCGAACGATAGTGACTTGTGGTTTCCAGCAGCCGCCTCGATTCTTTCTATATTGCCTCACAGGGTCCACTTGTTCACCCTTGTTTTTCCTCTTTGATTTCAGAGTTCATTTTTCATGATGTTCTTTTTTTTTTTATGATGAAAGTGAAGCTGTCTTGAAGGAATAGATGAATAGCTCCATGTGGTGGTTCAAAGACACATTCAGCAGCTTGGAACAAAAGGAAATTATTACACAGATCAAGGTGCTACATAGAAATGTTTTTACAGATTTTAAATAAAATATAAACAGCTGTGGGGAGAGGCATGAGATAGGAACCGTGATTACTGATCTATTAATAATCAGGATACAAATTTGGCCCAGATCCTCATATGACGCCCACATTCCATTATGGGGAAAACAGACTGATTTAAATGTGTAAAAAATGGATTCAAAAGCAAGTCAGAACAGATGTGAAGAAAGGAAGCAGTGAATCAAGATTAGATTTATTATGTAATTTTCTTGAAAAGCAAGTAATCGATATGTTCTACCTCTGTAATGAGGAGGGTGATCACTGATAGCCTGTTGTATTGGCTACCATTCAGAGAACTGTCAGCTAGATGATGTCATACTCCAAACAGCTTGACCCTGTTCTCTTTATATTTCTGTTTCTAGAAAAAAAAAATATATGCTCTCTGTCTTTCTAATCGGGAGTTTGAAATCTTTCTTGACACAGAATGTTGAAACAGAGGAGGCGCATCTCTCCTCATCTCAGGTTCTAGTCTAATTTCCTCGTTTTGTGACTCAAATTCTCCCAGTAACTTATCTGATCCAAATCTGCTATCACGTATTCTACAGATGTAGAAAAAGTAAGACGCTGTGGGATTTTGTGAACTACTTATTTAGTTATGAAATTTAGAGCCCGGATTGGAAATGCATTTGTGTCACAAAACATAAGAATTCTAAAATTTCCACAAAGCAACTTCCATTACCACCCTTTTTATTTAGGTTGATATTGCACGACACAATGAAGTTGACCCAGAATGAATATAAATGTGCGTGAGTCAGTCCATGCCAGCTAGGACTGGAAATTCCTATCTGTTACTATGGGCACTGAAGAGACCTGGGCATGAAAATGGGGATTTCTAGGGCCAAGTGTTTGCTATACACTGTGTTCTAGGGAGTTTAGGAAAAATCTGAGGTATAATACATCTCTGTTACAAAAGGGATTCTAGTAACAAATGAGACTAGGAATACAGATCAGTGTTATCCAAGGCCTTGATTTTGAACCTTAGTATTGTATCTTAAAAAAAAAAAAAGGTATGCACACAAACTAATCCTGTTATATAATAAATGGACTGTAGGGAATAACAGAGTACTACAGGGGAAATGCCTGTCCTTTTAAGCACTTGAGCTACCTGTCGGAGGCTCTTAGGTATTTGTGGAAAGTAACATAATCTTCCTTCCATCTGTGTTTTAAGATGTTACTTTGTTATCACCATGAAAATATCTGCTGTAAATACCCCATGCTTGATGGGCTTCCTAACCGAATGATTCTTAAATTATACTCCCTTGGAACACATTTGATTTAGCTCAGATGTATTTATTTAAGCTAATGCATGGTAGATTAGTAAAATGTTACATGGATGCTGTAATAGAATACCTTCTTGTTTATATGTTGAGCAGGAGACAAAATTTTGTTACCTTAACAATTTTTTTACATTTTCCTGTACTATTTGTAAAATCTTTTCTCTTCTTTCTGATCTGAACAGTTGTATTTAATATTTTTTAATCATTTCACATCCTAGGGAGGGAACGTAACAAAGTGAGTTTAAACAGAAGAACTCCTGTCTAAACAATGAACACATAGGGCTCCCTTGTAAATAAATGTGTGCTATTTTACAATTTGTTCCTGCATAAAATGGAGGAAGAATGTATTGAATACTCTTGTCAGTGGTGTCCGTCACCACACACCAACAGAGGAAGAGTGTCCAGAGCAAAGCTGTCATCAGGCGTGCCCTTAGAGCTCCTTGGTCCTCGGGAAGTCCAAAGACAAAACCCTATTAGCATTTTAAGGTCAGCATTGCTCAGTAAAATAACTGACATATGTATTCCAACAATCTAGACCTCGGAGGACAAAGGTTTCACATCAGAAGCAGATAAGAAAAACATCAAAAGGAAAGGGCGGTTACCTCTGTTCTAATACATTGGGGAAATACACTTAGGAATATTATTTACAACTTGTTCTACGAACATCAGCATTTATTTTATCCCAAAGACTTCTACACAATATTTTTCTCAATTTAAAAATTAGAGATGATTTTTTAAGGTCAAATTTTTGAGATTATATATAACCATATATCATTTTTGTTTTCAGTGCTCTCCGTTCAAATCCCCTACGTTCACTCCTTGCCCTCTTTCCAATTCACTATCTCGTTTTTCATTCATTGTTGTTGCATGAGTGTCTGTTATATGTACATACAAGTATACCCCTAAATATAACCTGGTCAGTCAAAGCACAGTCTCTCTCTCTTCCTGGCCAACGATGATCACGTGTAATTTCAGTGCATGTGCTGATCTTGATGAAGTCAGGAATTACATACAACCTCTCAACTGTTTCTAACAATGTTACTCTGCTGATCTGCTGAGCCACTGATTCCTTGTGTCAGTAAAGCAAAAGGCTAAATTGAAAGGGATAAAAAGAGCTACATTAATTTTCTCACTACTGAGCAGCATATCTAATCTGAACAGTCCAAATTATGTCCTAGAAAATAAAAGGCTGAATTATAGGTTGAATTCAAATTCGAAAATATCGTCTACTCACCAAAGCCAACAAAATAGGATAATTTGGACTACTTAGCAGTGAGTACCTTCATTGAACCACATTCTAAGTTGTAAAAGATACCTCCTGTTGTGCATGAGCTATATTAGGGGCCGTAGGGGTCCTGGACTACTATCTGGAGCAAGTGAACATTTTGTTCTTTGTTATCTATTCTGAAGGGATAAGCAGATATTGCAAGGGTATTTTTTGCAAGTGGGTGATGAATTATATAAACTAAGGACTTAGGAACAGGGCCTTGCACACAGTAAACGATGATCTTTGCTTTTACTCTTCCTTAGCAGGACCAGCAGCAGATGCTGACAGTTGATGTACCTGCATATGGTACAACAACATTCTAGTTTCCTGCTTCCTTTTCTGTATTCTCCAGAAGGCTGCAAACACCATTCAGTTGACTCTAGTCCAGCTAAGCTTCAGGGTTATGATGTTTTTTATAATCAAATACAATTGCATAAAGTGGCAACTGGTCAAGAAAAAAATCAGATATAGTGAATAGCAAAGCAGAATACTGCCTTCATTCCATCACCAAGTTCCTAAGTCTTAATATCAACTTCATGTCTATCTCCACTACAAATTCCCTTCTGTGTGCTAAATCTAACTCTGAATCTGTAGCTTTCCCAGTGTTCCAAGATCAACCAACCATTCCTAAACACACTTTAGCTAACTGCCTGAAGTGTTTGTTGGGATCTGAGATTACCAACCTAAATTGTCACATGATTCAGCGTAGGTCTTTATGAAGCAGGGAGGATCTACTGCTTTGTGAACGTCATTGTAGAGAGGTGTGATTATACTCCTCACTCAGAACGAGGATCGTTCGTGCTGCTGCAGTTCACAAGACCTGCTCCGTGCAGCCATCAGATTGCTGGCTCTCTAGATTTTTTTAGTCAGTTCTTTATACCCTTTGCACTTCAACTTTTCAGATAATTAGAATATCTAGTCCAGCACTGAAGTGTCTTATTTCTCCCCCTGCCATTTGTCCTTTCCCTTATGTATCCCTTTTCTTTTAGCTCAAGGTCACATGGTTAAGGCAAACTCAACACTCGACAACATGGCATCAGAGGGAAAGGAAATTTCAGTATTAATCATGTGGTCATTGGTAAGACAGTACACATTCCACCACACACAAGTGACTGGGGAAATATTGCAGTCACCCAGCCATGCATACAGCTTTTATTCAATTTCCACTTACCTAGTCACTGAGAATTCAAGATTGTTCTCAGATAATCACCAACCAAATCTATCATTGTCTGTTGTCAGAAGCTGAGATGCTTCCCTCGCCATTTTAGGTGTGATCTGAAGGCACCATCTTCCAGTGTTTAGAAAAGTTTAAGGTCTAAATTATGACCAATAGTTTATTTAAGCAGTCTATTATTGTTGAGTATCTGAGTGTGCTCTAACATTTACCATGGTATAATTGACAACAAGGTAACCTTGATCATCCATGCTAATCCAATGAAATCAATAATTGAAGGATATTCTGTGTCCTGGTCTTTTACAGTGAAGAGTATTGATAGGATAGTGTGTCTGAGCTGTGATACACTTGCTGCAAGCACATCCACTGCCAATAATACTTGAAGAGTTCCATTTTTGACTTACAATACAAAATGCAAATGTCTAGTGGTGCCACAATGACTTCCAAGCATTTAAAAAGCAATTTTGTTCCTACATTTCTTTTGAGGTTCTTGGTTTTCCATCCAGCACAATTTCTCACACAGTGGTTGTGACCCTAGCTCAGATAAACGAGTAGAGAAATGAAAATAAGCAATCTATCAAACAAACAGTAAATGTTTTGTGAGCATGCAATGGCCAAAAGTCAATACAGTATCACATAAGCAATGGAAGGGAGGTGATTCTAGTTGTACAACTTGTCCTGTACCCCATGACTTCCCCAGAACACTTCGTAGAGATAGTGATCACACCAGGAGAGGCTGCCCAGACCTTCCTTAAAACTACTGTGATCATAGCAAGCTATTGTTTACCATCAAATACTGTGCATACAGAATGTTTATTTGTTTGTTTGCTCTCATACAGGAGCTTAATGCTTTATGCTTTTTAGACAAAGAAAAGTCTTCTAATGTTCTTCTTCCTTAGCACGTACCTAAATAGCATTAACTTTGGAGTGTGTTGTGCTTGAATTTTTTATTTGAAAATATGGCTGTTTGAGTTGCTGGCTTGAGTTTCACTAAAAAGGAAATCATTAAATGAATTTTGGCTTGGGATGTAATTTCTAACATTTTCTGAAATAGCCATGCAATTACTCCTGCCATTTTGTGTTATGCACTTATGTGAAGTTATGTTCTAAGCATTGACAGTCATAAACTAGCCATCGATCAACTCTGACAAAGCTTGAAGCTACTATACATCCTGCTTTATGCAACAATCAGCTAAGATTCAAGTTGGATGTACAAATAAAGAAGTACCTTTGCCCCATCAGTGTGAAAATGTGGTTCCCTCTATAATAGATGCAAGGCTGGAGAAAAGGACCAGTGGTTAAGAGTACTGACTGCTTTTGCAGAAGATCCTAATTCTATTAGCTCACAAATGTCTGTAATTATAGTTCCAGAGTACACAACACCCTTTTTAGAACTCCTCATATTCTAGTACACATGATGTTCATGAACTCACGAAGGCCTACCCACATACACACACCCACACATGCACACACACACACACACACACACACACACACACACACACACACACACTTCTTTAATAAATGTTTTATAGGAATGAATCTATACCAAATAATTATTTCAAGGCAAATTTCTATATGACTTGTTATCAACAAATGTTTAATTTTATACCTATTGTATACACCTATGTGTCTGGTATTGCATAAATATTTTTCAGGTGACAAAGGTTTTGGATATTTAAACAGTTTACGATACCCTGATGTAAACCCCCTTGTTTTAGTCAGTTCTTTCACCTGAAGATAGTCTACTTTGTCTCAGCTAAATGTTGTTTCTTGCACAGCCCTGGCTGTTGAAATGCATATGGAATTTATCAAATACTGATGGATGTTACTCTTTGTCCTCTACTTAATTTCACATTCCTATCAGAGCTCTTAGCTACATTCAAAGAAATATTTATCATATCTTACACTTCTTGGGTCCTTCACCATGCTGCCTGTGGCTTTTCACAGACATAAATATTGATGAATAAAGAGGGTCACTAGCTCAGTTACCTGTGTGTGGTCAGTGTGAGTGAGTGAGTACTGAGCTTTAAACCAGAAGGTATATATCAGTCACATATACCGAGAGCAGACTTAAGGTAGCCTACACAGACAGCATAGACTATGTTGTGTGGATGTAACGAAGGGGAAATAAAAAACTTCCAGGGGTCATGTTAAGCCTAATGCCTGTCACACTGTGTCAGATGACTAAATCACTATGTGCCTCCTCAGTAATCAACACCAGCCCTAAACATTAAGCTACTACTCCTGGAGTTGATTTAATTTTGTTTTTGTTCAAAAAAAATGGATATTTTTCCTCCTGCCAAATCTCTGTAACTTTTACCTGGTACATTCGGTTTTTGAGATGACGAAATTTATTTGCTTGCAAGTGGAGGTATGGCTCAGTCAGTATGTGTTAACCCACAATCTCCCCAGAACCCCTGTAAAAGATTCAGGTGTGGGAACAAGCTAAATATTTCGGTGAGTAAAGGTGCTTGCAGCCAAATTAATCGAGAACCCAAGTATAGTACAGAAGACCCACACAGTGAAAGGAGAGAAGCAACTTTTTCGCTGTGTCTGACTTCCGTGTACACACTATGGTATATTCCTTTCCGATGTTCTCCCCAAATAAATGTTTAAAAGAATGCCTGGCATGGTGTTATGTGCCTACAATCCCAACATTGTGGAGCTGAAACCGGTGCCTCTCTGGGTTTCACTGGCCAACTCTTCTACTTGTTTGCCTACTTTATGAGCCGCATGCCAAAGGAGATGACTTGTCTCTAAATGCTTATCAGGTATTACTGAGCACAGCACTCAGGGATATCGTCTGGCCAAACACTCACCTACCTATTCAAATGCACAGTTAGTATTTGGAAAATACAGTAATTTAGAGCAATATGAGAATTAGAGAAAGTTGTAAATGTACCTCAAGTAATTTCCTTTCATCCTACATATGGCTTCTATTGTTAGTACATTTTGAAAAGAGTAGTGTGCAGACAACACCCAGGAAAAATGTGATCTTGTTCTAATTTCTTGAAGTAAAACACTGCATTTAAAATATGTCAGCACTGTAAGATTTGCCTGTTGTACCTAATTTATTTATTTATTCAATCATTTGATAATAAAAATATAAAACACTATATTGTTATTTTGTACTTTAAGTGTTAACTCAAGTTATCTTTAGTAATTTATTTCACCTTACTTTTTAGCAACACTGGCCCTTGTGACCCTTTATTTGTCTTCTATATGCTTTAAAAAAATGTTCATGAAATTAAAGAATTTCTTTCAAGTCTTTTCCTATTTCTGTCATTGAAAGATTTTTCCAGCCTCATCATTATGCATGCCACATCTGTTTCTAGGATAAGTTATTTCTACAAGGAATTGTGACTCCTTTAATGGTAGAATGGAAGTGCAAACCATGACTCTATAGTACTCTCATGTGGGTGCTAGGAACCAGAATAGGTCCTCTATAAGAGCAGTACATCCTCTTAATCATTGAACCATCTCTCCGGCACTCTTAAATATTTCTTGAAGAGAAAAAAAAATAGGCAACACCTTTTCACACAAAGACTTAAGATGGTTCTTTCCAGATTGTGTAGCTCTTAGACATGGTGTTTAACTGAAGAAAACTTTGACAAGAAACCTCCCAAGGAGCTTGATCAATCTCAGTGACATGTGATATTCATGAAAATCTGTACCACTGCCTTAGTAGTTCGATATCTATAGAAAATACAGTTATCAAGAAATTTCACAAAATCATTCCTGGAACACCATGGTTCTCTTGTTAAGAGACTCCATTCATAAGCACAGAACTGATTTATTTGCTGCCAAAAGACTGTGGGTATTTTGATTGTAATGTACTAGAAATTTACCTGATTACTTTATTCTACAAATTGAAAGACATTAAACTTTCAAGGAAATTAAAAATGACTAAAGATAGCAACAAACAAGGTGAGAAATACAGTCAGTCATTTGCTGAATTATGTCTCTTTTATTTATTTCCTGGTAGTCAATATAACTGTGTAGGTTGGAGACATGGAAATGGTATGCTGATGACATGCTCATATCCTTATTTTAAAATATTGACACAAAAAAATACTTTCTTATACTCTGTGCCTTAAATCAGAGATTTAAGAAGGAAAAGTTTATCTACAAACATTTCACAGAAAAATAAAATATATAAAGACTGTACATTTAGAAATGAATTCCTAAAAGGCATGTATGGGAGTGATGATGGTTTATTGCTTAAGGGTACTTGCTATGCCAGATTGAGGACCTGAATTCAGATACCCAACATCTTCCTGATAAAGCTGGACCTGGGAAGAATACCTGTAAGTGTAGTGATGGAGGGTGGAGAAAGGCAAACCCTGAGAGGTCACCAGCTTAGCTCAAAAAAAGCTTCCAGTTTAGTGATATACATTGTCTCAAGGGATAAAATGGATAGCTATAGAGGAGGTAGAGGTGCCTAGTCTTCTGGCCTCTGCATTTATGGACAGGCCTGTGTGGACACTCTCACACTTACATACATGCACTATAAACATAACTATACACAGAGACAAATACATACATAAACACTTACATAGGCTTAAACAACACACACACACACTCACACACACAAATACATATATTCTCACGCATACATGCACAAATACAAATACACACATACTCATTCACAAATACATAAACATAAACTCAGGCATGCATGAGAGTTTTTAAATGTCGTGAATTGATTATGGAAAACAACTATGAGAGCTACTGATCAAAATGTCATCCAGTACAAGCTGTAAACAGTTGCTCACTGGGATGAGACCCACTGTGCCACTCAACTGTAATGTTACAAAGTCAACTTGTATTTTGTTTTTTTTTGACATTGGTAAGCACATCCACCTTACCACACCTGTACTGCTGCATTTCACTTGAGTGTTTGCATGATGAGGTGGACTGTTGGTTGATATAGAAAGTCCAGGCTAGTGCATCTGTATTATTCAAGTCTCATAGCTGAGGACAAATCATGCACCAAGGTCATGATGATGGCTTCAAGCATCCTCTGAGCACCTGGACATGAAAAAACATGGTTTTCTTAGCATTGCCTACTGGCAAGTCTATATGCATAACACAAGAGTGGGGTTAACTGGTACTTCTAGAGATACTGCTCTTTTAATAAGCTTCTAGCTCAGAGATGGGGAAACACAGAGTTACACAGACAACTTCTGATAATTCACTGTGAAAACTTAAAATTTATTTATGACTGGTTAGTGTGGTTCCTCTTTCTTTTAGTATGGAACTGTAGGGCTTGCTTCTTCCAAGAGTCCTTAAGAGGTAAATAACCAGGAGTTAATAAACACAAATTCCTGTATCACAACTAAATGTGTAATCATCTAATTCAGAGGTTCTCAGCCTGTGTGGCATGACCCACTTTGGGGGTTGAACATCCCTGTCACATGGGATTGCCTGTCAGATATCCTGCATATCAGATATTTATATTACAATTCATAATAATAGCAAAAGAACAGTCATGAAGTAGCAAAAAAAAATAATTTTATGGTTGGGGATCACCACACACGAGGAAATATATTGAAGGGTCACAGCAGTAGGAAGTTTGAGAACTACTGATCTAATTTAACCCTTGTATTAATAAGTGACTTCATTGCCACAAGTTTGAGAAAGTAAGATGAAAAGAATTTATCACTGGTCTGACATGCGTTCCTCCTTATTTTAACTCTTTCTTTTAGGAACCTCTGAGTCCCTCTAGTCATTACTTTATATCAGTGGTTCTTGGGTAGAGGATGCTTTCATAGATACAGTTCTATTTCTATGGGGACATAAAAACTATAATAAACACTCATTTTCCTCCTGGTTTAATACATCTTACAATCAGGAATAGAAAGGTTCCCAAAGCAGCTGACAAGTTGAGACCCACTCTGGCTTCAGTATATTGGGAAGAAAAGAAGAGATCATTTTAGTAAGATAGCTGGGAGGACATTAACTCTGCTCCTAACCAAAGAAACTAACAGTAAAAGAGATGATCTAATCTCTGTGTTCACTCTATATTTGCCCCATTGCTACCCAGCTCTTGTCTCCACAGGAGCCTCTGAAGAAACAGAAATGAAGGAAGGTAGGAACCACTTTAGGGTATGGTCCCTTCCCCCTCACACTTCAGGAACAAGCAGGCTTTTTTTATGATGGTAGAGATGGCCCAAAGCCTGCGATGTGCCATGGCCACAGAGACAGGTGAGGAAGGCCATGTTCACCATTTTCTCCCACTCACTCTTGCTCAGTTGCTCTCAATCTCACCTGTATCTCCACTCTCTCTTTTCTAGTCACTACAGTGCTAAAATATTTTAATAATAACAAAAGAGCTCAATGGATGATGTTTCTATTGATTTGAACCTTTCTCTTGGTTGCACAGGAATGAATAGATATTGTGTGACATTTAGAGGACAAACAGCAGTGTAACACAGAATCAAAATAGCACTACCTCAGCCCATACTACATTGTGCATTTCCAGTTGTAGCCATACATACATAAAATACATTATTCTAAATATGAATATAAGTAGTAAATTAATATAGTGGTTGTATTTCTTTATCCTAGATAGCTACCAATAATGACACATGCAAACACACACACACACACACACACACACACACACACACACACAGAAAAAAGATTTATTTTCAAAACTTCACCTCAACACATGAGCAGTCTATTGATTTATATTAAGTCCCGTAAGCTAATCTAGTTATCTCCCAGCCAAGAATTCTAATCATACTTGCAATTAGGGCTTCCATAGTCCATTTAATTCAATGAACTCTTTCTTCTTCCTTCCTTGTGGCTGATCTGCCTATTTTGGCTCTAACTGCAAATCCTCCTCTCACTCATTTCTCTCTCTCTCTCTCTCTCTCTCTCTCTCTCTCTCTCTCTCTCTCTCTCTCTCTCTCTCTCTCTCCCCCCTCCCGCCGCCCCTGGCTGGTGGATGTTCCTACCCTATTGTCTCTTCTGCCCCACCTTTGGGTAATCAGTATTTATTGACAAGGCACAGAATAAATTATAATAATTGTTTACACAATCTTGAGACAGGAGATTCTCCACATAAGAATTACAGTGCCATGTCTGGATCAAAACAAGATATAAGGCAAGAGAAATCAGCATTTGAATAATGTAAAAGTAACATTTACACAGTGCACAAAAATATTATACCTCCATACATAAATCAATATTTATCCTGGTTTATAAACACAAATTATGTGCACATGGTTTTGCACTGAAACATACAAAGAATAACTAACACATGCATAAATTATCTACGAGATAATGGCTGTGGAGGCTGGAGAAGGCTCAACAGCACTCATGAGCACTTGATTCTCTTCTAGAGAACTTGAGCACCCACATGATGTGGTTCACAGAAGTCTTTAACTCCAGCTCCAACTCATTTTATGCCTTCCTGTGGCCCCTGTAACCAACAACCCTCAGGTGTAAATAGCCACATACAGAAACCATGCATAAACATCAGTGAAAGGGAAATAAATCTTTTTTAGTATGTGTTCTCCAGAAATGAGCACAAGATAAATCTTATTTTTAAAAGAAAGATCAAAGATACAGGAAACAGAGGGTTTTATGAGGAAGGAAAAGAAAGAAAAGAAATGATTATATTTCAATTAAAATAATAAGACTAACATTCTCTAAAAATTTAAAATATATAATGAGTGCTAAATATTAAGCAATACATTATAATTTGTCAACATTCCTATTACAGATCATTAAAATGCTCTTGAATATTTTCAAAAATACAATTTAAAGAGGCCTTACTAAAATTATGAAATTATTTACTTAGCTCATGTACATATGAGCTAAGTAAAATTATATATAAATATACATTCATACACACATTATATATATAATCTGAAGAAATGGTTCAGTAGTTAAGGCACTAGCTGTTCTTCCAAAGGACCAGGATTTCATTTCCAGCACCCACATGGTAGCTCACAGTTGTCTGTAACTCTTGTAACTCTGGTTCCAGGGGATCTGACACCCTCACAGCAATGCGTATAAAAAAATAAAATAATAAAATAAAATATTAAGAAAATGATGCCCAAATATAAAATATTCTTTCAGAATACATTATGAAATATATAAGATATTTTACTAAATTTCCTAAACGAATGTCATTCTATCTTGATCCTAATGCATTACAAATGTCTTCATCCTAGAATAGGTGGCAGATCAAGGGGTTCGTAGCTAGAATCTGTCTTAACTCGGTCACATTGCCTGCATCTGGAGAAGGCAGAAGTGCAGATGTTAATGGAAAAGGAGTAAACAAAGAAAACAAGAAGAGCTACCATCTTCTAAAATAAATATTCTGCTGTCATTAAGTTTTGTCAACAAACATAAGCATATTGGCCACCATCATAATGATTTTGTCACAATATGGACATGTTTTTCTAATCTTCTATATTAACCTGTATGAGTTACGGACTTGTTCAGATTTGTCTATAACTTCTCAAAATGTTCCTTACCAATGTCTTTACCAATAAATTATACATAGTACCTAAATGCATTGATTTAAAATTCTGGGCTAATTCTTCAGTCTATGCCATACCAAGTTTCAATTAGTCAAGAAACCTTGCCCATTTTACACTAAAACTCACTGAAGAACAACTTACACCCAGTGCATATTCTTTTAATATATATGTATATATATGTATATATATAGTATGTATATATATATATATGATTAGAAACTAATATATGAGTAGAATATGTTTTGACAACACATATATTATTCTTCATTAAGATTCTTCTAACACTTTGCTACACAGAATATTCTAAAACATTTAATTTAGGGCTTTTTCTTTATTTTCTAAGTTTTTTTTTATTTACATTCCAAATCTTTCCCCTTTCCGGTTTCCTCCCTCCCTGAAAGTCCCATAAGCCCCCTTCCCTCCCTCTTTCCCCCATTCAACCCCCTCTCACTTCTCTGTCCTGGCATTCCCCTACATCCAGTCTTTCCAGGACCAGGGGTCTCTCCTTCCATCTTCTTGGAAATCTATTGATATGTGAATTGTGTCTAGGGTGTTCCGAGATTCTGGGTTAATATCCCCTTATCAGTGACTGCATACCATGTGTGTTCTTTTGTGATTGGGTTACCTCACTAAGGATGATATTTTCCAGTTCTGACCATTTGCCTAGGAATTTCATGAATTCATTGTTTTTAATTGCAGAGTAGTATTCCATTGTGTAAATATACCACATCTTCAAAATCCATTCCTCCGTTGAAGGACATCTGGGTTCTTTCCAGCTTTTGGCTATTATAAATAAGGCTGCTGTGAACATAGTGGAGCATGTGTCCTTATTGCATGCAGGGAAAGCCTCTGGGTATATACCCAGGAGTGGTATAGCAGGATCCTCTGGGAGTGTCATGCCCAGTTTTCTGAGGAACCACCAGACAGCTTTCCAGAGTGGTTGTACCAGCTTGCAATCCCACCAGCAGTGGAGGAGTGTTCCTCTTTCCCCACATCCTCTCCAACAACTGCTGTCTCCTGTGTTTTTGATCTTAGCCATTCTGACTGGTGTGAGATGGAATCTCAGTGTTGTTTTGATTTGCATTTCCCTAATGACTAAGGATGATGAACATCTCTTTAGGTGCTTCTCAGCCATTAGACATTCTTCAGGTGAGAACTCTTTGTTTAGCTCTGTACCCCATTTTTTAATAGGGTTACTTGGCTCTCTGGAATCTAACATCTTGAGTTCTTTGTATATGAATCAAGGACCTCCACATAAAACCAGACACACTGAAACTAATAGAAAGGAAACTAGGGAAGAACCTTGAACATATGGGCACAGGGGAGAATTTCCTGAACAGAACTCCAATAGCTTATGCTCTAAGATCAAGAATTGACAAATTGGACCTCATAAAATTACAAAGTTTCTGTAAGGCAAAGGACACTGTCAAAAGGACAAAGCGGCAACCAACAAACTTGGAAATGATCTTTACCAACCCTACATCTGACAGAGGACTTATTTTACTTCGCTCTGATACTTTAAAAAATATTTTTTTCTTTTTTTATTAGATATTTTCTTTACTTACATTTCAAATGTTATTCTCTTTCCTTGTTTTCCTCCCAATCCCCCCATCTCATTCCCCTCCTCCTGCTCATCCACCTTCCCACTCCTGCTTCCCTGTCCTGGCATTCCCCTAGGCCTCCCTGCTCATATATACTAGATGGGCAGCTCAGTCTTCATGCAGGTCCTGGACAACTGGAGCAGGAGCTATCTATCCCAAAAGCTGTTGCCTGTACATGGGATATATTCTAGATGGACTGTTTTATCTGGCCTCAGTAGGAGATGATATGCTTAGTCTCACAGAGACTTGATGTGCCAGGGTTTGGGGATATCCAGGTAAGCCCTACCTGCTCAAAGGAGAAGGGGAAGAGGAATTGGGGGGAAGGATTGTAGGAGGTGGTCACAGTCAGCAAGTTGTCAAGTGAATGAGAAAATAACTAAATGAAATACAAAAGAAACTATATTTCCTCTGGTAGCAATTAGTGTTGGTACTTCCATTTATAACACTCTAACCCTATGCTCTTGGATTACAAATGACAGCCACTTCAGATATATTGAAACCTGGCTCTAACTCTGCTCGCATATCACCTCATGACCTCTGCTCAACCAGCAAATTGAAGTTTTATGTCCCCAGAGTTAAGTCAGAATAAACTGGAAAATAGAGTTTTCTATGCTATTAGCGCTAACCTATCTAATCTTTTGCACAAGAGATTCACCTGAGTTCTGTTATCTCAACCAGGAGCAGGTGTAAATCTTACCTATTTGCTCATCTTCTAACAATTCCCAGGGGGATCATTGGCATCCACTGGCAAAAACAACTGAATATACAACTCTACTGATCCTACAATAATAAATTATGTCTTTTGTGTTTATAGTTTAACTTTTCTCAAGTCACATTGGTAGTTGATTAGAAAATGTGGTTAATATTTTATCTGATGAATATACCATAGGCATACAATAAATCAAATTAGTTTCGTATTGTTCTTCCACCTTGCCTATATGCCATTGAAAGAGGTATAATGATAAGATAGACCTGTTAGGTAAGAAAGAAATTGAAGATAGATTTAGACAACTAATACAGTTGACACGCAATAGTCTTAATAGAAAATTAGTTTCTTATTAGTGTCTCCAAATGAACGAAAGCCCCAGTAAGCAGTCAGTCAGACCTCAGGTTCTGCAGTGCAGCAATGATAAGGCTGTTTTGGGGTAAGGCACTGCCTTTGTGGCTTGATTGCTTTTCTCACTAACCGTGGTCAGCATATACAAAGCATGCACTGCATCTCTCAGAGCTGTAATATGAACAAGACACTTGGAGGAAGTTACTATGGAGAATTTGGCAGCCAGCAAAGAAGTAAAGAGTAGGGGTGGGCAGGAAGGGTGGGAGGGAGGGAAGGAAAAGGGGAGGGAGAGAGGACAGAATTCTTTTCTAGGAATGTACAAGTGACTTTATAAACACAGACCTGTTTCCCATATTTTAAACTAGCAGGGCGTTCAACAAAACACTGAGCCAAGGAAAAGAAATGCATCCTTTACCTACTGGAGCACAAAGAAAACATCTTCCTAAGATCCACTAAACTTCCTTACACTAAACTGTAGTTGCTTAGTGTATTGTTCATTGATGTTATTATTCTGACACTTAACATGTGGCTGATCTTTCTATGCAATAAACAGCAGCCTTACAGGTGGATTTTACACACTATCCCTCTCAACACGCAGTTCAGTACTGGGTGCCTATTCAGTGTGCTTAGTTAGTAGTGGACTAATAAATTCGACCCTCAGATTTAGTATGATCCCCTATTTGATTCCCTCTCTACATGTTTATCCTTTGTCCAAACTTCAGGAGGTAATACAAGTTCACCTCAAAGTCACCTCCTCCACAGAAACTGTTTCTCATTTCAACAAAGCAATGATAATACACCAAAATGCTTCTAAATACTGATCATCCATTTTTTCTAACCAACAAAATGCATTTTTGAATTCAAAACTCTATATCTATTTGTTCTGATATTGTATTTTGATTATCTTAAAATTGGACTTTAAATCATTTTCATGTAAAAATTTGTTTTAATGAGAGCTAGCGAATCAATCAAGGATAAGGACAAATTGCTGTTTGCATTTAGTTGAAGACAGTATATTACTGTTATTTTATTATAATTTAAAACTTTCAAACATTGCACTTTCACCATTGCAAGATAGATATTTTTATATATTCAATTTTCACATACAGTTGGTTAATGAACAAAACTCTCATTTAAAGTCAATTTATTATCTAATAGAGGAATGTAGTTAACTGTCATGAACAAAAGCTTAAATACCTGTCAATCTAGAGTAAACTGTAGAAAGAATTTCCCACTTATCTCTGGGCAAAAATTATTTAAGATACAGTTAAAAATCATTTTGGTTTAGGAAAGTGGTAAAATTGTGTTCTCCTGTAAGGCCTATAACCTCTCCAACCATGGGCAGTTGGCTCAGTTTACAGTAATAGGCATCAATTCTCTTGCATTAAATGGGCCTTAAATAGTTTTTCAGCAGATGTCAACTATTATAGAGTTGCACTAGTGGTGAAACTGTAGGGAAAACTGTTAGTGCAACTACGATATAACCATTACATCTAAGACTCAGGAAACATGGCAGAAGGAGGGGGATAAAAAGACCATAGGGGTCAAAGGACCAAGATGCCTGCTACAGGGTAATGTCTTCTAGATTTGGCGGCTGAAGCCATGAAATCTCAACACACAATGTTTCCTAAATAAAACACCAACATATGACAACACTAGTGGGCATTAAAAGATCCATGGAAGAGTTTCATGAAGTTACACCTCTAGATGAAAAGCTGCAGAAAATAATAGTCTCTGAAAAGGGCGGAATCAGTTCTTTCCAGGAAACAAGTGCTTGATAGGCTGTCCGGTCTTAAGTGATTGCTCATAAACACATGCTACCTGAGCAAAACTAATTGGTGTTTATGTGTATTTGTGTGTATACAAATAACAATATTAATTAAGATAAAGAAATCTCACATCCAAGCTGCATCCATGAAGTCTCCATAACAATACTGAAACAAAAACAGGAACAGTAGACACACAGACATGGAAGCAGGGGCGATCTCATGGTATTTCATACCTAGACAATGAACAGAAACTACAGGTAACTAGGAAATTCTGGGTACAGAATAAATAGTCTTCTCCAAGGAAGAACCCTCAATTGTTTATTCAATACTAAATGATCAGCTGTGGCACCCAATCATTCAAACACAATGTGGATAAAGCATATTGTATTTATATATTTAGGAATATATATCTATATCAATAATTAAAGAAAGTGAGCTATGGATTTGAGAGAAAGCAAATGTGGGTATATGGGAAGGCTCTGAGGAGGGGAAAAGTAACAAAAATTATGACATTATATATAATATCCAAAAAAGAAAGAGGTCATGACTTGCAAGGAAGTTTGGAGAGAACATGAGAAGAATTGAATGAGGAGATGGAGAAGTTAAAATGATGTAGTACTGTACCTTCATATGAAGTCATCAAAATAATTAATATAAAAATATATCCCTCATAAAATGTGGAAGAATAGCTTCTCCAACAGTCTGTTGTTACAACTTCTGATTCAGTTCTTTCAAATTTAACTTTGGTCCATAGAAAACTCTTTGTTATCTGATTTTAATATCATATTCCATAAACATGACACAAATTTTACACAGTGATTATCTTTTGTTTTCTCATATGCACATTTTGAAGAGCATGATTACATGTGTGTTTATGATTCTGAGTATGCAAGTGTATGCACATGAATCCTTGTGTCTGTGTGTGCATGTATGTTGTGTACATGTGTATCCATGTGTATTGTGTATGCATACATGTGTCTATGTATGTGTGCACATGTGTGTGCATGTGTGTATATGTGTGTGCATGTATGTGTATGTGTGTGCATGTGTGGATTGTATATCTGTATATGTGTGCACATACACACACATGAATGGATATGTATGGACAAGAATTGATATATTTTCAGTCCTATTGTGGAAGATTTGGATACAAATTGAATCTCTCACTTCTTTTATGTCATTTTCTTCATGTTTTTCATGAAATCTTCAGGATCTCATGAAAAATTATCACATTGTATTGCTAAGGATTTTCTTTTCCCATTGAACTGTGATGATGTGTTCTTGGGACTTTCAGTATCTTTTCCTTCTGAGATTCACTTCCATGTTGCCATTCTTTTGCTTGTTCTTTAACACCTGGGGATTCCTGGCATCCTATATTTGTATGTAAAAAGATAGGCAACCACTCCATGGGATAACATTCAAAATAAGAACAAATGTATCCCCATTTACTTTATGCATTAAACATTTTTCTCCAAATATTTCAGAAAAAGAAAGTTTTTAAATATTAATATCCTGAGTATTTTAAAATAATGTTCTTTAGTTACTTCTATTAATTTTTTATATTTAGCAATTTAAAAATCTTTAGAGATCTGGGTCCTTTATAAATGCCCCTCTGTTTTTTTCTTTCTTTTATGAGATTTGATAAAATATTTTTCTGAATACAAACTAACTTGTACCTCCTGATATTAACTTACACTAAGCACACACAAATTCAAATAAATAAAATTTTGGCAAACGAATTTTCTGAGTTTTACATAGTTTAAATTAGCACAGAAGAAATGTTTCTCAGAACAAATGGCAGACACTTGGTCACCTTGAACTAGATGAGTCCATCTGAAGAGTAAGACTATTAAGAAGTGGAACCTTACATCAGCTGCAAACATCCCACAATCTGGAATCACTCAACAGACAGAAAAGATACTGATTTCATGCCCAGCCCAAGCATTTGCACCCTCTGTGAATCATTATTCTGACTCTTACTTCTGAATCCTTCACTTGTATATTACCACACATTAGCAGCATCACACAAACTCTGTCCCTGTTTGGCATGATGGGTGTCTTGGCTCCACTGTTTACTGTATTCGAAGCACTTTTTCTTCAGTCTCCAGAACTGCACAGATCCTTTTCAATCTGCTTTTAGGAATGAAGAGGTTTCTCACTTAACAGTTCAAGAACATGATTGCCCACATATCCTCTCTAGCCATTTAAAAGTCAATAACATTAAAACAACCTTCATGGTCCCTTCTAAACATAGACCAAATACTTACGTACTTACAAAGTACGTGCATGTGCACACACACACATGCAAACACACACACACACACACACACACACACACACACACACATCATTCTAACCATGGATTCTGCATGGAAACATGAGATTTCGATGCTCTAACTTGTAGATGGGAAACCTTGAAGTTCTGTCTACTTCTTTGATGACATTATTATTGCCATACTTCCTTAGGCTGCTATAGGATAAGCTATATGAAGTTGTATTATCTCTCACACAGCATTACAAGCACAGTGTGTTATGGAACAGTGTGACTCTCAAAATTACAAATTAAATAAGTCCATTTTTATAGGAGAGTCAGAAGGAAATCAGAAGAGTCACAACTCTCACCATACTTACGTAGAGCCCACGTAATCAAGCACAAGGTCAGATAAGAAGCTGCAGTGGAGTCAAGTATTCTCTTTGCCCTGCTTTGTCTATTTCTTGCTTATTCTATTTCTCCATAGTACTTTTTATTCTTGAGATACCAATAATCATCTTTTGTTTTAACTAAAATGTAAGCCTTGCAAAGGTATTGTGTTTCTTTCCTCTCTCTCTCTCTCTCTGTCTCTCTCTCTCTGTCTCTCTCTCTCTGTCTCTCTCTCTCTCTGTCTCTCTCTCTCTGTCTCTCTCTCTCTGTCTCTCTCTCTCTGTCTCTCTCTCTCTCTGTCTCTCTCTCTCTCTCTGTCTCTCTCTCTCTCTGTCTCTCTCTCTGTCTCTCTCTCTCTGTGTGTCTCTCTCTCTCTGTCTCTCTCTCTGTCTCTCTCTCTCTCTCTCTCTCTCTCTCTCTCTCTCTCTCTCTCTCTCGTTTACTGGTGAACTTAGCCTACAAGAGTGACTGCTAGTTAATCTGTGCTCAAGAGATATTAAAACAAGGAGCAAAGGTATGAACACTGAAGAGGAAAGACTCATAGTTAAAATGATGCAGCAGATTTGCTTTAATAACATCTGAAGAAACACATCATGAATATTGGCTTTCTTTACAAAGCATGGACAGTAAATGGATGTATCTTCCCTGAAACAGGATTCTATATTCACTAAAAGCAAATATAAGTTTTGTATAGAAAGCAAAATAAAGTAGGCAAGAAATATTCAGCCATTAGGACTGAGGCACTTTGCTTTTCCTAAGAATGCAGTAGTTACTAATATTCCTGAAGATAGTTTTGAAGAAAGAGTACCCATGTGCTCTTTAACATAGATCACATTAGGGAGAAAACATGAAAGAGAGGAGGGAGGGTAAGGAGGAGAGGAAGAGGGGGAGGGGGAGGGGGGAAGAAGAGGGGGAGGGAGAGGGGGTGAACCTAGGAGATGGATCAGCCATTAAAAGCATTTGTTGAGGTCTCAAACGACAGGAGTTTGGCTCCCAGCACCTATGTTGGGTAATTCCCTACCATCTGTAATTTCAGCTCCAAGACATCTTGGTGCCCTCCTCTACTCTTCAGAGGCACAAACACATGTGACATTCATTCACACTGACACACAAGCATACACATTTATAAGATATTTGTAAAGGGCCTTAGAAGAGAGCTCAGGATTCAAATGGCCTTGCACTGAGCCTGACGACCTGACTTCCATCTTTGGGATCCACAAGATGCTAGGAGGGAAACAACTCCTTCCAAGTTGCCCTTTGACCTCTGTGTGTACAACAACAAAGAGGACGACAACAATAAATCATTGGTCTCAGGGTTTTATCTTGTAGATTGGCAATTGCACAATAAATATTAGCCATTTGTATTAACATTATATGTTTTGCCATTAGCTATTTTATACATGTAAATTTACATGTACATGTATGAATATATATGCGTATGTATTTACTTAAGGAGATCAACCTGATTTCACTTCAACTCTTACTTCAACTGCATACTTACCAGTGATCGCTGGGAAGAGTCTCCCTTGTTGAACCCAGTGTCTTCATTTGTCTCCCTGGAGTACTGTAATTATTAAGAGACATAATGTATGAGGGCATTTTATTCTTGTGCAGCATGATAAATAGTGAGGGTGTTGATTGGAAGGGCAATGTAGATTCCTTTAAATTAACTTGTATAAATAGAACAAAGTAGGCATCAGCTTTCTAAAGAAAATTCTCTCTCCAGATGATATATAATTTGTTTAAAAGCTCTTAAAAAGATCTACCTGTATTCTCACACTTTTAATCTCATTATAATTTTGCGAAAATGTGTTCTTTAACTCCAGATAACACAGAACTTTATTCATCCAAAAGTTAGGACAAAAAAAATAATAAAAGTTACATATACTTTTTTTTTAGTGTGCATAAAACACAACTATCTGAGACAAAAATATTTTAATAAATAGTCAAAGTTGGTGCTTCCAAAAGACCTTAGACATAAAAATGTTTTGCCTTCAGGCTTTGGAAAGTATATTCAGCTATTGTTTCATCTGGAATGTGTTCTAACAGCAAATGCAGACGGATGCGTTTACTAATGGGCCTTGTTTCTTCCTTGTTCTTGGAGTGTTCATTTTTCCATGACTGATGAAGTTGTGTTCTGCAGTTTTATATTCTGTAGACACACATGCACATACACACTGATTATGCTCACAGTCAGGCAATACATTACTTTAAATAGCCACTAGTATATATCACAATTTCATTAGATGCCTTTCTTGTGATAACAAAGAACTGAATCTATTGGGGAATATGTCGGCAACCCTGCCTATGCATCTGTCTTCCCTAAAGGGAGATTTGTGCAGCTAAAGGACCTTAAAATAAAAAAAAAAGAAAAAGAACATCAACTTTAAAATGTCAAAAGCTCCAGTGAAGTTGATGTGTGTGTGTGTGTGTGTGTGCGCATGTGTGCATGCCCATTCATGTGTATATGTATGAACGTGTAGCTTTACACTTTCCCAAAGCTCAAACAAGAACTCTCAGAGCCTGACTGAGTAAATAATTATAACATGAAGAGAGAAGCTGACATATTCCATAGCAGTCCTTAACATTCCACAGCCTTCGTCATTCCTGTCTCCCGGGTCCAAAACCTGTAACAAGCTTCCCCAAAACAAGTTTTCAATGACACAATCTGAAGTCTCATCCTGCATGATTTGCAAATGCTGCAATGTGTCCTGTGTCCTAGGCTCTTGTGGCACCCTTTTCTGTACAACTATGGGTTTCTTAAACCAACTTCTTTGTTTCATGTTGGAAGTTGTTTGTTGTTTCTCATGAGCCAAATTCAGACCATAAACTACCAATGTAGGTCAACACTGCAAAAAAAGTGGTAGTAATTTCTTCTTTTCTAGCTTCCTTCATACTACAAGGCAGAGTTAAGGAGGTCGCACAAAGAACAAATGGCCCAATATGTATAAAATATATGTTTTGGGGACCATTAGAGACAAGATTTGATGACACTGAATCATCACTATACCTACCTCTTAGCTTTTGTTTTGTACGAGCTCTCTAAAAGCTACTCTGACTCCTTTCTCCAGGAGCAACCCTTAGAGTACAAATACCAGTTGAATATCAACTGCTACATAGATATTTCATTTACACTAACATGTTTTCTCTTAGAAGGAAGCATCTCAAGGCATAGAGAGTAGAAGGTAGTAATGTTTGGGAGCTAAGGAAAGCCACAGGGCTGCTCCCAGAGGAGTGACAGTTTCTAGGGAGAGAAGGCTCCAACTGCAAAAGCTGCCTGTCCATCCTGCTAAGAACTTCCTGAATGTAGGTTTTCAAGAGAGGGTGAGCTTTGGGGTGATACAGATGCCTTTGAGTCATCCTTGGTCCACTAAGTACTCCCTAACTAATAATATTCCAGTAATAAACTAAGTAAGATCACTAACATACTCACCGGTTAGTTAAGCAAAACTTGAGTGGATGTAGTTAGTTAGTCTGTCACTGTTGCCAGGTCCAGGCTGTAGAGATGTTTTATCACGTTTTCTCAAGAAAGGCCACAACCCAATCTCTCTTCCACTCACCACCTTCTACCTACACAGCTGACAATCATTTGGGGTTCAATTGCTGCTGCTAAGGTCTATAATAAATAATATTAATGGTCTTCCTAACTTAAGAAATTGCAGAAAAATGTTTACCTGCCTAACTTTACCCTTATACGTCATACCATTTTGGAGTTAAGATAGCAGTCAGTATTCACTCAACTGAGTCACTTTTCAAAAGAAAAATAAAGTGAAAATTAAGTTTGTTTAGTAGAGTTCTGACAAGAGGGTAAAGTGTGTTTTGATGCCTTGTGTTAAATACCACTAATAATAGCTCTATTTCATAAGTTCATCCATAGCTCCTCACTCACCACAATGTTTAAGCCACTGGTAAATTTCTGTAAATCATTGCATTGTTACACTGAAGCTAAAGATGAACTGACTGAGGTTTGCACATGTTGAGTTCTCAGAAGTCATTTGTGTTGGGTACATTTTAGTTTGGGTTCCAGCTTTAAATGATATTTTGGGGGGGAGGCAGAGGCAGGAGGGTTATGAGTTTGAGACTGAATACACAATTAGACTCTGTCAAAAGAATACTTAAGGTGAGGTCACCTCGGTTTTCTCTCTGCACTACTATCCATATGAAGACTGTCAGAAGAGTCTGCAGGCAAGGAGCTACCTTGCATTATGAGGTAAATTTTCAAAGCTCAGGCAAAATTTTCTGAAGGGTACATTTTATAAGTGAAGAGGCCCAGGAGTTTTAAATGGACTAATAAGTGATTATCCTGACCTCCAAATACAACCCTGATTAATGAATTTCCAAGTAGCCATTTTCTCATATCTCTCTCTAGACGTGACATTTACTCCCAGATAACAACTTCTTTAAAAGTTTCACAAGAACTTAGATGAACAAAAGACAGGACACGAAAGGACTTTCATTTTCGTATTTATCTTTTTAAAAATAGTTATTGCCCGTTTGTACAATGGCTACTCTGTTTGCCTGCTGAGTCCTACTCTAACAGTGGCTCATTCATTATTTATAGCACACATTAGGATACTTTGCGTATGGACAGTGCTAGAGAAAACCAATTCTCCTCCTCTTATTGTGTTAATCCTGGGTTAAAATTAATGAATTTTATAGCAGAAAGAAAATGAAATAATGCATAAAGCTAATATGACAAATGCAATGAAACGCAGAAAATTAATTTTTAATACTTCTCATTTTGTAACTTCTTTCTGAAGTATGATGTGATGTCTGCTTTTATTCTGTTATTTCTACAAACCTTGTGGTTAAAGTCATTATAGTCTAGGGTCTGTCTTCACTAACCTAGCAGTAGGGAAGCTGTCCAGAAACAAAATGTGAATTTAACCACAACAATGAATCAGCTAGTCTTGTCTTCCCATTTACCCTTTGTTCCAGTTATACCTGTGTTCTTCACTTTTTACTGCCTAATTAGACAAGAAAAAGAGGTCAAAGGGATACAAATTGGAAAGGAAGAAGTCAAACTATCACTATTTGCAGACGATATGATAGTATACATAAGCGACCCAAAGAACTCCACCAGAGAACTCCTACAGCTGATAAACGACTTCAGCAAAGTGGCCGGATATAAAATCAACTCAAGCAAGTCAGAAGCCTTCCTATACTCAAAGGATAAGCAGGCTGAGAAAGAAGTAAGAGAAATAATACCCTTTACGATAGCCACAAACCATATTAAGTATCTTGGCGTGACGCTAACCAAACAAGTGAAAGATCTGTATGACAAGAACTTCAAGTCTCTGAAGAAAGAAATTGAAGAAGACCTCGGAAGATGGAAAAATCTGCCATGCTCATGGATTGGCAGGATTAATATAGTAAAAATGAGCATCTTACCAAAAGTAATACACAGATTCAATGCAATCCCCATCAAAATCCCAACTCAATTCTTCATAGAGTTAGAAAGAGCAATTCAAAAATTCATCTGGAATAACAGAAAACCCAGAATAGCTAAAACTATTCTCAAGAGTAAAAGAACCTCTGGGGGAATCAGTATCCCGGACCTCAAGCTGTACTACAGAGCAATAGTGTTAAAAACTGCATGGTATTGGTACAGTAACAGACATGTAGATCAATGGAACAGAATTGAAGACCCAGAAATGAATCCACACTCCTATGGTCACTTGATCTTTGACAAAGGAGCTAAAACCATCCAGTGGAAAAAAGATAGCCTTTTCAACAAATGGTGCTGGCTCAGCTGGAGGTCAACATGCAGAAGAATGCAAATTGACCCATCCTTATCTCCTTGCACTAAGCTCAATTCTAAGTGGATCAAAGATCTCCACATAAAACCAGACACACTGAAACTAATAGAAGGGAAACTAGGGAAGAACCTTGAACATATGGGCACAGGGGAGAATTTCCTGAACAGAACTCCAATAGCTTATACTCTAAGATCAAGAATAGACAAATGGGACCTCATTAAATTACAAAGTTTTTGCAAGGCAAAAGACACCGTCAAAAAGACAAAGCGGCAACCAACTAACTGGGAAATGATCTTTACCAACCTTACATCCGACAGAGGGCTAATATCCAAGATATACAAAGAACTCAAGAAGTTAAACTCCAGAGAGGCAAGTAACCCTATTAAAAAATGGGGTACAGAGCTCCACAAAGAGTTCTCACCTGAAGAATATCTAATGGCTGAGAAGCACCTAAAGAGATGTTCATCATCCTTAGTCATTAGGGAAATGCAAATCAAAACAACCCTGAGATTCCATCTCACACCAGTCAGGATGGCTAAGATCAAAAACACAGGAGACAGCAGTTGTTGGCGAGGATGTGGAGAAAGAGGAACACTCCTCCACTGCTGGTGGAATTGCAGGCTGGTACAACCACTCTGGAAAGCAGTCTGGCGGCTCCTCAGAAAACTGGGCATGACACTTCCGGAGGATCCGGCTATACCACTCCTGGGCATATACCCAGAGACTTTACCTGCATGCAATAAGGACACATGCTCCACTATATTCATAGCAGCCTTATTTATAATAGCCAGAAGCTGGAAAGAACCCAGATGTCCCTCAACGGAGGAATGGATTCAGAAGATGTGGTATATTTACACAATGGAATACTACTCTGCAATTAAAAACAATGAATTCACGAAATTCCTAGGCAAATGGTCAGAACTTGAAAATATCATCCTTAGTGAGGTAACCCAATCACAAAAGATCACACATGGTATGAAGTCACTGATAAGGGGATATTGACCCAGAATCTCAGAATACCCTAGACACAATCAGCATATCAATAGATTTCTAAAAAGATGGAAGGAGAGACCCCTGGTCCTGGAAAGACTGGATGTAGGGGAACGCCAGGACAGAGTAATGAGAGGGGGTTGAACGGAGAAAAGAGGGAGGGAAGGGGGCTTATGGGACTTTCGGGGAGGGAGGAAACGGGAAAGGGGAAGTGATTTGGAATGTAAATTAAAAAAATAAAATAAAATTAAATTAAAAAAAAAAAAAAAAAAAAAAAAAAAAAAAAAAAAAAAAAAGAAACTAGAGATTTTCTTACAGGATTGGACAAATGTGTCCAATGTGCAATGGCACAGCTGACAAAATCCAGGTCCATAAAGTCTTCACTTTTACAGGACACCATGATCAGAAATAGCAAATGTACATCATTTTCTGGTATGCTTACAATATTTACCACTATGGAACAACTTCATCTACAAATAAGAACTCTTACCAACCTTTAAGACACTGCTCATACAACATATGTTCTGTGACTACTACAGAATTATTTAGAAACCAAGAGCACCAATAATTTAAAACACTTAATAATTGTTACCCTTTATTCTTCTACATTTTTAAATTTTACTTTCAATTATTCTTTAAACATGTCTTGTATGTATACAATATATGTTGACTATATCCACCACATACTCCTTTATTTGACCTCCATCAATGACCAATAATGACCTCTCTGATACATTCTCTGCAAATCCTTGACAATGACCAACAATGACCTCTATGATACATTCTCTGCAAATCCTTGACCTCCTGGTATTTTTAACCCATTGAGTCCAATTAATGTTCTCTAGGTGTGCATTTGCAATGGTCTGCAGTCATCACTGGACAGTAAGGAAACTACTATTGCTCACTGTCCTACAGAAAGGTAGCTCTCCTTTGCTTGGAAACCCAAACTGTCCAAAATAGCTCCTTAGCCAGAGGTGTTTCTTTAGGAACCTCTCTCTAACTCATGCTGGTCTTTTTAACTAGCTTGATCTTGTGCTGATTATGTAGGTCAGGACATATGCCAGGAGTTCATGTGTACAAAAGCCATGTCATGCTCATAGGATAGCATTTCATGTAACTCCTCATCTTCTGCTTCTTTCTGTTTCTTTTCTACAATGTTCTCTGTGTTTAGGGAGGTTGGTGGTTAGTGTAGACATCTCATCTGCTCAGCTAAGCATAGTCACTTATTTTTCAGCTCTTTGAACAATAATAATCTACTCTAACCACACATAAGAAAGTTGACTGACCAAGGTTTGGAACAGCACAAATCTATAGATATAAACATAAATATTTAGAAGGAAGGTTGACAATATGTTCATTTAGGAAAATAATATCACTAAGTTTTCTCCTTGAACATATAATCTCCTTAGCCATCTTGTTTTGTTTTGTTTGACCAAATTTATAGTATCAGGCAATATTTTCTTTCTGTAGAGAAGGCTTCAAATATAATCAAGGTCTCTATATAAGCAATCTTGTACCAGTGGTTATATTTTGCATGGAGGTTGCTATAAAACAAAAAAGTCCAATGATGAATAAGGGCATTGATGTGTTTAACCAGCATATTACATAGCATCTTCAAGCACTATGATTGCTAGTAAGCAAGAAGGGAAAGTTTCCAGACAGTTCAAGACTGACTTCTTTATTTCCTTCAAGCAAAGTATATGTCTTAAGCAAAAGATCATTGCCATCTAGTTATGATAGAACACAAGACTAGTGATGACAGCCTGTGTTGTTCAGGGCCTTCCTGAACAAAACTTATATGAAGGTTTCTCATGCTTTATTTATTTTTTTAAATAACTAATTGAAATTTGCCTATGAGGTACTGCACAATGAAAAGCATTGTGCATCCATGTAAGGTACTTCTTTTCATCTTTCCCTTTTATTGAAAATAGAATTTTTTTCTTATATATTTTGATCATGGCTTTCCTTTCCTCTCCTTCTCCTAGCTACTCCCACCATTGTTCCCATTAAAACTATCCACTTTTGGCCTTTAATTTGAAAACTAACAGGCTTTAAATGATTAGTATTAAACTAAAATAAGATAGAACAAGAATGAATGTGTTGAAATAGAACAAAGCAATCAAACAGAAGGAAGCAGTAGGAGAAATGATGCAGAAATGGATAGAGGTACAGAGATGCACTCGGGACTCCATACAAACACTATCCTGCAAGCTATAATGCTCCAAGGACCTGTATAATAAAAAGATTATGTAAAATAATCTTTAAATGAGAAAAAAATTTAAAAAACTCTGACAAGACATTATGAGACAGGAAATATCAAAGGATACTGTTGAGTTAGATTTGTGTTGGCTATCTACTGCTGAGCATATAGTCTATGTTAAGAATAGTTTGATTTTCCAGTGAAATTCCGTAGGAGAAATCTAAATTTTAAACTCAGAGTAGTTACCAATTAGAAATATAAACACAAATGGCTGAGAAACACTTAAAGAGATTTTCCACATCTACAGTAATCAGGGAAATACAAATCAAACCTACTTTGAGATTTAATCGTATACCCATCAAAGTGTCGTAGATCAATAAAACAAATGACAACTCATGACAGCAAATATGGAGAAATACGACCAGTCATCCCTTGCTGTTAGGACTGAAAACTTGTGCGGACACCATGAAATCACTGTGATGGTTCCCCAAGAAGCTAAAAATCAATCTACCTCAAGATGCAGCTATATCTCTCTTGGGCATGTATGCAAAGGATGATTCATTTTTATGTCTATTTTATTCCTCATAGACCAAAATTTGAATCATCCTAGATGTCCCTCAGCAAATGAATGGATAAATAAAATGTGGTACATTACAGAGTGTAGTATTACTTATCCATTAAAAAATAAATTTGCAGATAGATAAAACTAGACCAAAAAAAAAATCATCCTGAGTGAGGTAACCCAGACCAATAACCCAGAAGGACAAACATGATATGTATTTGTATATACATGGATGTTAACTTTTAAGTCAGTGATAAGCAAGCTACAATCATATAACAATAGAGGTTAGGTATAGAGTAAAAAAGAAAAGGTAAGAATAGTTATCACTATGAAAAGGAAACAAGAAAGATTGTTATGGATGGTTTGGGAGGGGACTGGAACTGGAAGATCAGTAGGGTGAAGAGAAGATGGGACTGAGGAAGGGAATATAGGGAGAAATTATTAAAATTAAGGACCATTTAAGGGGTAGTATGTAAAGTTAATATAGTAGAAGCTCCCCAAATAAATATGTGTATGAAGATGATCTAAATGAAATTGAAGAATAATGGGTAAGACAGAGCCATAACTGAACGTCTTTTGTCACCAAATGAAACTTCCAGTCCCAGAACTGGGCAACATTTAATTGAACTGTTGACCATGGGAACCCCCAAACAACTCAAGGTATTGGCCAGTATTATAGGATGCTCTTCAGAAACTGACATCAAAACCCCATCCCTAAAAATAACACCTAAAAAGCTCATTGAACATGAAAAATTCAAATTGGTACCCACATAGAGCCTTCACACATATGTTCTAGTGGCTTTGGTACAAGAAGGTACTCTACATGCTACTGAAGAAGAAACATAAAAACCAACCTAGATACAAACCCTTTGATCTACATTGTGTCTTTTCTTCAAGATTTTCTCACGCAATGGTGTCACAAGGCTTGTGGAAACCACCAACCAGTGTGACCATTATAGCATGGGTGAAATGCAGTCTACACTTAGTTAAACTGCATTTTCTGTGATAGCAAAGGGTATTAAGCCTTTTTGTTATGACTACTAGCCATTGCATTTATTCTTTCATGGATTTTTCATTTCTAGATAAAACAATTTTAACTGTTACTGTTTTCTTTGCATTTTGTAGTTCTTCTAATGATTTGTATCTTTTGTGTATGCTTGACCCTAATCCTTTGTTAGCTGTATATCCGGAAATAATTTTCTCCCATGCTATAGACTAACTCTTTACTAAAAC